>VUQK01001070.1:95900-106896 GCA_015106715.1 Bujurquina vittata | reverse complement strand
GTCAGCTCAGGTCCTGCTGAGTAGTTATATTTTTATACAGATTTTATAGCTAAACAAATAAAAAGTCTACATCAATGGAAAAGTCAAAATATATTGAAGGGGTGATGAAAAATTTACTACCAAGTCAATTCTCTTACTACCTTTTACTAGCCTTAATTTGAGCTCATTTAATTTACTACCTTTTACTACCCCGTGGAAACCCTGTTTAAGTCCGAAGCGCTCCCACACTGTTCAACTTTGAAACCAATTCCATTTTGGGTTTTCTCTCCCAGTGTCAAATAGCGTTTCTTTAGTTTGTTAACTTCTCACGGGGCTCTAATCCTGCAGACGTATAAGACAAACTGCCTCAGCTGGGTACCTGACGCCATAGTTCACTCTACCTCATTTTAATTTATCGTGTGATTAATTGATTAATTGTTTATCGCGACAGGCCTAACTGTAACATTTGTGATTCTCTGCATAGATCATGTGTGTTTGTCCAGTCTAATGGCCTTTTTTTGTTTTTTGTTTTTTAAACACTGAGCATTATAGACACAGTTGAATTGCATCATTATTACTGTAGATTTAATATAGCTCAATTTCTGAAACAGACAGCTTGGACGGACTTAATGAAAATACAAAAGGAACTCCATAGCATCTGTTCTGTTTGTGAAAACTCAACTCTTTTTGAGGGGGGATTATCTTGGGAATGTCTTTATAAATCCATTTTTTATACACACACAAAAAAAGAACGGTAGTTCAATGAGATTTGTTAAACACCAAATTGTGTAAACAATCCGATCCCCGTCCTGTGGTAAATTCAAATTTATCTTAAAGACCCCATAGTATTGTATCACCCCAATAGAGCACTTCACTCTCAAACTGGTGGCTTACTTGTGGTTTCTCGGGTGTTTAAAAGTAGAATGGAAGGTAGAGCCTTAAGCTTTCAGGCCCCTCTTGTGTGGAACCTGCTCCCAGTTTGGATTTGGGAGAGAGAAACCCTTTGTACTTTTAAGATCAATCTTATTGTTAGGACTGGATCAGGTGACCCTGAACCTCCCTGAGCCTGGTTCTGCTGGAGGTTTCTTCCCATTAAACGGGAATTTTTCCTTCCCACTGTCAGCAAGTGCTCATAGGGGATCGTTTTCATTGTTGGGTTTCCTCTATAATTATTGTATGGTCTTTAACTTAAAATATAAAGTGCATTGAGGTGACATGGACTTAAACATGGACATTTTACAAACGCTAACAGAATTAAAGCACCCAGAGCTCAGAGCCAGCCACAAGCCAGCAGCCTCGATATGAGCAAAGGTTCAAAGCAGGTATGAGGAAATTTATGAAAACCAGTGAAAAGGGTTGATGCCCTATTGTACGTGAAGTTCTAAACATGCTGGAAAAAGATCCAAGTATGTTGGTTTTGTTCAATAAATCTGCTGCACCTACTTTAGTTTGGTAAGGTAAAATGTGTCAGGTTAGGGTTAGGGTCAATCTCAGTTCATCATTTCTACCAGCAGCAGAGCTATTTTCAGTCGTGTGAGAGAAAACTTCCTGCAGCTTGGGGGTGGGGGAATGTAAACTTTAATTTCTTTTAATATGAAAATTATATTACGCATTGATGGGAAATCTGTTTTTGCTGGGATATGTTGTCAGTTATAGTTCTTAGAAAGAAGAACTCGGAATTGGGGCATCTCTCAATTTTACATTTAATGCGGCGGAGTTTCTGTGATGGACGCTGACGGTAAACGAGAATTAGCGTGTTTGCTACGATTATTCTGAATTTCTGATATCGTTTTTGTTCATTCTTTACTTGTGGGTGCGAGATTATGTACGAAAGGCTAAAAAGGACGTTCCATTTACAAGGAAGGGGGACCTGTATGGTAAATTAGAAAGCAACACACCTGAGGCATATACTGACTCGTTACTGCAGCTCGGCTAGGTGTTACCTGTGTCTGGATTGCTGCCGGTGTTGCCGCCGGCTGCCCTTTCTTTTTCTTGCTGCTGCTCCCGGCGGTCTGCTGAGCGGCTGAAGCCGCCGGACTGCCGGGACGTTTCTTCCCACGGAAAGCTGCGGAGCTCGCGATTGTCAGCGGAGTCTTGACGATTATGGGGATCTGCGAGGCCATGTGCGGTGATTCCGAAGCAAAGTAGCTGTAATATATAAATCTAAATGCCGTTTTCTCCCTCAGTACTTAGCATTAGCCATCCACTATCCTGACTGTAAACAGCGTTTCACCCGGAAGTAGAGTGGTTTAATTTCCGCTTACTGAAGTCGAGTTCAAATTAATATTTATGAAAATAATTGCAGACGATATTAAGTAATAATTTTAAATAAAAAATTAATGACAATTAATACAATCAAATTAAAATATATGTATATATTTTCAGCCGATAAGGTCTTTTTTTCATCTAGCTCTAGTACTGTAATCATAATACTGGTGGTTTTCTTAGTGTTTTTTGTAACCCAGCTTCAAGGGGCAGGGAAGCTAAATAGTAAACCGTTTTCTTTACATACCAATAGAATGGGAGGAGGTGGATAACTTTTTTTTGTAGGAGACACTTTGCATTCAGCCAAGCAGCCACAGGACCAGTATTTTTGCAGCATCCTTGTTCTTTTCAGTAATGTAGTTGTGCAAGATTTTTTAGTTTGGGACATCGGCTTATTTTCCCAAATTCCTTAAAAGTATCCTGCTTTTGTTTGTGTTATTGATGTTTGATGTATGTATGTTTGTTCTCCTGAAACCCTGTGGTTGAAAAATGCTTGCCTTCTACGAGTACAACCATTGAATATAAGGTTACTGGTGATCCAGAAGCACTCACTGAAAAGTGTGATCACTGAGATAAGAATGTGCATTTATTTGAAATAATGTGATCAACAGCAACTTTTATAAGATGGAAGAATGTCAGTGTCCCATTTGCTGGGCCTGAATTTGGTTACCCCTTATTCTGACCAACCTTCCATATACAAGCAGATTTTATTGTGATAACATCACAGAGCCACTGGTGCTGACACTGAGGGGCGAGGCAGATTCTACCAAGGACAGTAAACTGTTGATTTTATGGTCACATGGCTGACACTAAGTGTAGTGTGGACATGAAAACTACACAACAAAAGAATTGGAGCCTGACATACTACACACCAGCTCCTTATTGTGAGTAGCTAGCTACAGTGTTTTTATTTCAAAGTGCTCCAGTCAATAAGTACAATGCTCCAGGGTACTCCACCCAAATTGAGTAAAAGTGAGGATGACATCACCACCTCCCCCATCAAACTCTTTTATTATTAAAAAAATAATCCAATTCAATAATCACGTGTACTTTGAAAATCTGTAGTTTTTCTCTGTCCTGATTATAATAGAAAGGATGCTGGAATGATCAAACAAAATTTCTCATCTACTGAAAGATTGAAATAGATGCATAACCTCGGTGTTCTCACTGTATAACACATTTAGGTTTAATGGTGTTTATCGTGGTCTGGGTCTCTGTGTTAGTTCTATCATTGATTGACAACCTCCTCTTGGTTGGTGAAGATGCAGGGTCTAGCACCCCTGCAACTATAAGAAAAAGATGGATGGATGGAAATTAGTAGAGACTCTGTAAACCTGTAAGTAAAAGTAAGCCTATTTTCTTATAGCAAAAATGATAATGTGGCTCTTGTTGGGCCAGAATTGGGTTGCACTTGCTGTGAAATATTGTCTTTCTAAAATTCAAGTTAATTAATTTGAAGGATTTTAAAATATTGTTTATTATTAATTTAACTCAATATTAAAACACACAGAAGCAAATTAATATGGTGGATATTTTATTGCTAAACAGTACTCCGTTATCACAGAGGGATTGGACCTTGTTGTGTCATTGGATCATTTAGTTTGGTCAGAAAAGTTCTTGATGTCCCATATAAGGTAAAAAAAATAAATAAATAAAAAGAGTAAAAACATTTTTTTAAATGACCTTTTGTTTGATATTTTAAGGTATCCTGGGGGTTTAAAAGAAGCCAACAAATAAAATGCATTATTATTTTTGTTAGACTTGACACTACTACATCCAATACCACTGATATAACTGTAAGTGGAGGAAAAAAAATCCTATCAGTGGAACTTTGCTGCCACCATGTGTTTTTCAGGAGGTTCTGCACACAGAAAGCTGCAGGTAAACTGTGCAGAGATACTGTAAAAGGGGGGGTTGTACTGGATGAAAATACACTCTGAAGGGTGTATTTTCAGACACAATATGTGGGATTGTGCCATTGTTTCCCCTCACATATACTGAGGCAATAACACTCATTTTGATCATCAATAGCTGTATGAAATGCATTCTTCCTGAAACCCAAAGACCATTACCACACAACAGTGCAGAAATAACAGCTAAGGGTTATTGAAATAGAACAGGGGGATACACAAATGTACAAAGACTATTCCTAGACCTTTCAAACAAACTCTGCATTCCAGCTATGCTTACTGTGGTTATTTAGTGAGCAAGTTGGGAAAATTGCATTCAAATGAAAGGCAGAACATTAGTTGAACCTTTAAACTCTGTAGTTTTTGTTGTTTCGTTTTTGACATTTCAGATTTTCAAACTAGCTCTCAGCAATAGTAACGTGTCCCACATTGTCTCACATAAAAATACTCTCTGCCCCACATTCAGTTTGTTGAGATCTGGTCACCCAATTTGAGGAAAGTTTCTGTTTGAGCTTCTCAGCAGACTCAATAATAACACTACATGCGTTTATAGGGTGTTTTCTGTGACCTTGATGCATTTTACTTTGCAACGTGCTTTGATTATACTACAAGCTCATCATCTTTCCACTGTCAGTTTTTTTAATTTTCCATTTCCAGACAACATTCATACAAATTTCAACAGTCAATAGTATTTCTTATTTTCTTAAAGAAATACCTTGTAACAAAAAACTATTTCCTGTCATAAGATTAGATGACTGCAGAAACAGGCTTTCTGTTATTTCTTCAGAAACTCATAGCGCTGCTTGTATAACATTTTCTTTCCTGCAAAGATTTCTGCAGCAGCTTACAGCTTCTTATCTTGAGTTCATAAGGTTCTGTGCTGCTATCTGCTCTCATTCTACAAATTGCATACAAACATCTAAGCTGATTTCTGTACAGATTATCGGGCATCCCGGTCATGGTATGTCCAGAAGGGCTAAGTCAACCGCAACTGCTTTAGATCTTCAAGCTATCTAAGTCCATTTACCCTTATCATATAATGTGGTTTCCAGGCATTCTGATTCTTGAAATGAAGCACTACCTGCTTTCAACTCCTGACACAGTATCCCACAAGAAAGAAAATAAATCTATGCAACAATTCCCTCTCATACAGTTCATTACCACTCACATTAGCCTAACCAAGTGAGCATGATCAAATACTAATAACTGTTTGTACTGAACAGTCAAGGACACAATTTGACCTAACCCATTAAAGCCTGGAAGTGGAAGAAACCTTTTCTTATGAAAATTTACATATAACTATATGCATAGTCCTTCTGGGGGAGGAGACGGGCATTTTGATCACAGCATCAATCTTATTTACTTCACCCCACGGTGGTTTTAATCATGTGGCTGTTCAGTGTGTGTCTTCAGGCTGAGCTGAAATCCAGTGGTTGATCAGAGTGTTATGCTGTGCCCTGGGAAGTACATGCTTGTGCTCTTGTCATTCAGTCACTGTTTCAGACAAACACCTTTGAGGGGGAAGTGCCTCTAGCAAATCCATCACTCTGCGCTGGCCCACCAGGGAAGAACCTGTCAGCATTTAGCCAGCTTACACGACAAAGATCTACCACATCCAAATTCAACTCAGTGCCCTCTGAGCTGCTGGGGAGACCTTGATGAACTCATGGTAGTTTATGTGTGAAGATGTATTTTAGACACACACAGGAAGACTGCTGCTCAGCTACTTTGCTTTCCTCGTCCTCGCTGTGACTGGAGGACGGTGCTCACTGGGGAAATGCTGATTCAGAAGAAGGTCTTTCCAAATGCCTCATTCATTTTTCAATAGTGGGATACTGCTGCTGCCAGCTACATCAATAAAGTATATCTAGAGACTCTACTTAAGCTCAATTGCAAACATATATGAATGTTTTATGGCTCAAGTTATGAGATGTAGCTGTGGGGCGCTGGACCTGTACAACCCACTTCTAATGAGCACATCACCTACTGTATTGGTCAGACAGTCGTCTGGAGCAGCAGGGCAGAACCAGCAACATAAAAGTAAAAGATTCTGCACCAGCTGTTAAGCGTACAGCCTAAACACACCTGGGTGCCACACAGAGCTCTTCTGTTCAACAAGGCGAGCTGTTTTGTGTCACGCTCAAGTATACTGTTGCTAAAGAGAAAAAAGAGAAAACATAAAAAGCATTTTCTCTGTAAAGTGGACTTTTCAGTTGAAAAACATGCATACCTGCTGTGAGGAGTTTAATTTCAAAGCACATTATGTAAACTAGTGGTGAAGTCCTCTACTCTAGTGGCTCTGGGTGGTATGGGAGGCAAACCTATAAGCCATAGCCTGAAGCAAAATGTATTGATCTGTGTAAGCAGGCCATTGACTGGTGCTGGATGTGTGTCAATGCTTCTAATGGGAATAGATAGCCTTCGTGTGCGTGAGTGCAAGCAGGCCTGTGTGACTGGGCTCCCTGAATTCATCCTAGCTTATGGGCATTTGTATGTCTCGGATGATGAAGCAAAGAAATTGTACAGAACGGGGGTGGCGCTTTAACCATCATAATTTCCACAAGATCATTGGCAACCTGTTTCAGAGTTAAGCACAGGTTTTGGGTTGAGTTCACATCTATAGCTTCTAATGGGTTTTTACCATTTGGCATTTGCAAATGGAAATCTTTTAATAGAATATATCTAAGGCCATGACGTCTGTTCAGGATGCTGTAAAAATGCAACCTATCCCTACTCTTAAATGGGCCAGTGGATAAAAAACATTTGCAATAATCAAAGCATATGCAAAATCTCCCAGTGTCACTAGAAACATTAGTAAAGCAAATCTCACTCACGGGTTCATCAATATGTTAGCAGAGCAGATACCGCCTTCCTTTCTTACTCCAAGTTTTGAGTTTAAAAAAAGGTTGTTTTGGGATTTGCATCCCAAGTTGATTCACGTTATTTATTGCAAATGTAAGATATAACTATAGACAAGAAAAAAAACAAGGTTGTGAGAACTTTTTGCAAATGTGTAATGACTAACACAAGATGGCAAGCTTGTCCGGGGTAAATGTAGATAGGTTGAGTGTGTGTGTGTGTGTGTGTGTGTGTTTGTGTGTGTGTGTGTGTGTGTGTGTGTGACATATTTAATCATTCACTGTGCTCAGTGCTGCTTTCGGAATACACCGTGCGTGCCCTGACCTAGAAGTGCAGCTGTATTACTATTCACATCTCATCAAATCGAGGCAGAGTGTTTTCTGTCTCTGCAGGTAGAGCGATGACTCATAAAAATGAGACACGGCTCCTCGCTGACTTCATTAAGGGCCAACAGGAGTTTGGCACTGGTGCTGACACAAACCGATTTGCATGTGCAACCCTGAGAAAGTGGACCAACACCATATCTTACACAACACATATTGATCACAGTGCATCTTTGAAAATTATATCCGTGTATGCATTGCCAATCCGAAACAGAATTTACCATTGCAGGCAATGTGAGGGCTATAAATTGGTAGGAGTTGAAGAAAATGAGCTCACTGAGGCAGGCAGCTTGCACTGCCCAGCACTGGAAACAGCTTGAGCACTCCCAACTGCTTCTCTTGTTCTGGTAATAAATTGTGACAAAAAAGGTTATGCTTACAGTCAAGACATCTAAACACACCCTTGATGGAGCAGGTAATGGTGAGCAATACTGCTGACGTCTTATTTAAAGCTTCTTGTAAGTGAGTGTATCCCATTTTGCCATAAACAGTTCTGCCAGAAAAGAAGAGCCAATTCACCTTTCTTGACTTTTCCTTCTTTTTCTGTCCAGTTTTTATCCTCAGTATATAGCAATACATGATATTACCCGTTTCTGAGATCTCATTGGATTGATGGTATGTGTGCAAGTAGTGGCCTATAAAAACAAGCTGCAGTTGCCCTCTGTCATATTGACCTATAAGTGCTTCCCATAGGTTTGGCAGCACTTTGTTATTTATTTGTATATATTCAAATAAGTGACGTGCGGTCAAGGGGGGCAGGTGAGGCAGTGCCTCCCCTGTCATCATGACAAGTAAAATACTTACAATGATACGAGAAAATACATTTGACCACATGACTGTTCTATAAAATTGTTTTATAAAACTGAATTGCTTCAACATGAATTTGTACATCGCCTCTTCCACATGGAAGAAATGCGGGGTGAGCCAGTGCAGTTTTGGGGCTCACCTCTGGTTAGCGTTGTCACATACAATAAATGAAGCAGGCGGTTGCTACATGCCCATTGCTGTCTCTCTTTATGTCGCCAAAATACACGTTTGATTACGCGTGCTACACATGTTGATGCTCCACAGTCTCTCTAATATATTGAATGAATGTGTGTGCCATGTTTATTCTTTGTGATCGGTCTTGTGCATCTTGTGCTTCTTGCCATCATTGGTAAACAGGAGTTAATTAAAGCACAATTAATCATTAGCATAATTAATATTGAAATATAAGCTTCTATTTTGGGTTCATGTGAACATCCGACTCCAGATAAGTCGGTGCCTCATTCGTCACAAACCCCGCCACACATCACTGATTCAAATATAACAGTATATTTTAACAAAATTGTGGCCAAAAGGCAAATAAATGACCCTGCATGCTTAAGACACCATTAACTGATTCCCTGATAACGATCTAGAGGCAGTTTCCATTAAGAGGGACAGGATATATATACACTCACTGGCCAGTTCATTAGCTACACCTTGCTTGTACCTGGTTCGACCCCCTTTTGCCTTCAGAACTGTTGTAATTCTTCATGGTCCAGATTCAACAAGGTGCTGGAGACATTCCTGTGTGATAGCATCACACAGTTGCTGCAGATCTGTTGTCTGCACATAAATGATGCCAATCTCCCGTTCCACCACATCCCAAAGATGCTCTGTTTGATTGGCATCTGGTGATTGTGAAGGCCATTTGATTACAGTGAACTCATTGTCATGTTCAAGAAACCATTTTGAGATGATTCCAGCTTTGTGACATGGCTCATTATCCTGCTGGAAGCAGCCATCAGACGATAGGTACACTGTGGTCATAAAGAGATGGACATTGTGTTTAAGCAATGCTCAGTTGGTACTAAAAGCCAAGAAAATATCACCCACATCATTACCATTGTCCTTCTCTTCTGACCCCTGGCATCAATGAGACATT
This sequence comes from Bujurquina vittata, assembly GCA_015106715.1. Taxonomy (NCBI): domain Eukaryota; kingdom Metazoa; phylum Chordata; class Actinopteri; order Cichliformes; family Cichlidae; genus Bujurquina; species Bujurquina vittata. The sequence continues at coordinate 97,591 of VUQK01001070.1, read as the reverse complement.
TGCACCCAGAGAACTGCCGCTAACTGGCTATTTTCCTTTTTCATACCATTCTCTGTAAACCCTAGAGATGGTTGTGTAGCAAATTCCCAATAGAACAACAGTTTCTGAAACACTCAGACCAGATTGTCTGGCACCAACAACCATGCCATGTTCAAAATGACTTAAATCACTTAATATTTCAAACTTTCAACAAAGCTTTAATTTAAAAAAAGAAAAGAAAAGAAAAAGAAAAAAAAGAAGGCATGTTTGCTTTTGGTTTTTGCATGTCTTGAGTTTGCATGGCTTATTAAATGTAAATTTACCCGTGCGGCACATTAAAAGATTAAAGAGCTTGTACTGATGCACTCGTGTCTATAACAACAAATAAGACATGTTAACAACACAAAGTTTCAAAGTGTACCCCCCCCCCCCCCCCATCACACAAAGGTCACTTCACAGCAATAAGGGTTCAGCTTTTAACCTGCTGGTTGACTGAAGCCATTCTGTGTGTGTGGAGTCTACATGTTCTCCCTGTGCCTGTGTGGGCTGACTTCCACAGTCTTGGGATGATTGGGTATGAGTGTAATATAAAGACTGATGATTGTCTTCTCTTTGTAGCCCGGTGACATGCTGGAGACTTGTCCAGGGTGCACAGTGATGGCAGAGACGGGATGGTTGGGGATAAAATACCTGTTTTCTGAATGAAAACAGTAGCATTCCTGACAAACATGTTGCTGTTTAAAGGTTTTTCTGTTTTTGGTTAAAACAGTATGAAATCCATGGCTTTCAGATTTACAAATAGTCAGTACTTTCTAACTGCTGACTTGTATAATTTTTGTTTAATAATACATCACTCTGTCACACGAGCTGCAAATGTACAATTCACACTTTCAAGTAAAATTCAATCCATCAAATTCTACATATATAAATATGTGATCCATGAACTGAATTGTTGTCCTTTATTATTATTATTATTATTATTATTATTATTATTATTATTATTATTATGACTACTGGGATGGGATCAGTTACAGTATTTCTTCCGGGTTGTGATAGTCGAAGGAGTGATGAGCAGTGATGCTGGCTGTGTTTGCTCCGCACATCAGCAGCCCTTTCTCTCTCTCTCTCTCAGACACACACACAGACCCAGGCAGAGGTTGCACGTCCGCTCGGGGAGAGAGCTCACACCGCATAGCGCTACAGCCGCCTGACACCGACAGTCATACCCCACGCTCATTTCAAATGGACGTCTCCTCTGTTGACGCCTTTTGACACTGGAAGGTGCCGTCGTAGCTACGTGAGAAAAGCCCTCATCCCCCGGTTTGTTTTCTTAGGTAACTGTTTTTTCTCGACGACACTGACAGAGCCACACTCCCTCCTCCATCGTTAGCTCGCTAAGCTAGCTAGCCCGCTAACTTAGCAGCGATACTTTGTAACGAGTCGGTGTCAGTTCTGGTGCCTGCGGACTCTTGCGCCACGGCGGCGGATTGAGGGGATCCGTCACTCTAGGTAAGGTGAAAATACTTGTTTAAAAAAAAACAAACAAAAAACCCCAGCATCATTGCAGTAAATGTTTTTCCCCGGCCACATAGTCATTTTGGAGGGTTGTTTCTGCCAAGTGATCCCCCCCCCCCAACGTTATCTGGTAGCAGACCGCCGCTATCGCAAAGGGGCTTATTGAAAGAGGCCGCCAAGCAGCAGGGTTGTGAGGC
>VUQK01001070.1:47209-76602 GCA_015106715.1 Bujurquina vittata | reverse complement strand
AAATAAGCAAAAATAAACTAAAAAATTAAAAAAAAAAAAGACTATATAGATCTTGAATTTAAGATAAACTCACCTTCATCTGTAAATATGTTTTCCCAAAACTCCTCAAGTGGAGTAGTTTTTGCTACACCTGGTTCAAATTCACTGAAGACATGCTATGGTATTTCAATTTAGGCAATAAAATGTTTATTTTCTTTTTAATCTGATTAATAATAGATTCATCGGTTAAAAAAATAGTCATTAGTTGCAGCCCTATCAAGAAGAGTAGGACCCCCCCCCCCACACACACACACACACACTTTTTTTTTCTTTTTTTGTTTTTTTTTTGCCCAAGGTACTGTAAGAGGTTTTGGATAAAAGCAGCCATAAAATTCAATGGTTGCACTCTAACATAGTCTTAGAAATATTAATCAGATTGCAGAAAGTAGATAGAGGCAGAGAAATCCAGCTGTGTTGTCAGAGACTCGTAAATCCCTCCTTCTTGGGGTGAGTTGTAGTAGGAATAGTAGCAGTTGTTGCAGTAGAAAAGAGCAGCAAACATTCAGGAGAGACCAAACACACAGACCTGCTGAGTCTAATGGTTCAGACTTTAAGTATAACAGTGTGATTAGGGAGTTTGTGTGTGAGTGTGAGTTAACACCAATTAACACACAACCTGTGATAGTGTTTTAATTGTGTAAACTGTTGTATTATTTGTGCCAAAATGATGATGATCAAAGCCTGCACTGTGTACCTTTTGCCTTTGTGTGAGGCAATTGCAAAAAACGTTAAGTGTTATTAAAAGATAATTCACAGAACACTAGCATCAAATGGACCAAGAGGATGATGCAGTCGCTTGTGTGTTCTTATGTGTGTTGTAATCAATTTATTTTAATGTGTGTACACACACACACACACAACACTGCTCTTTCCAACCATCAGGGGAAGGCCCCTCGTGATAGTCATGTATATTGATTTTGGCCAAAAAGGCCCCAGTGATTGGAGATTGAAGTATTTAATTCCACTTTGCTTGTGAGCTAAGTTTTGCATTGGTAATCGATTTCAGCTGGGACTTTTTACGCTGCCATGGGCACTTCTCTCTGTTCTCCTCTTTTTTTTTATACTGATTTTTAAAACTTTTTGTATAGATAGTATTGCTGTGCCATATCAGAATCTCCACAAAAATATAACATTTTAGATGATATGAAAATAATCTAAAAATCGCTATAGCAGTGGAATGCATTTATGTTCCCTAGCGAGCTCAACAATTTGACAAACCCAAGCATGTCTGACACCAAGAGCGGCATGTCAGCCTCTGATGAGGATTTTGTAAAAAGGGAGCTAGTTCAACAACCCTCCACAAAGCATTTTACAAAATATGCAAGAGAACTGTTCCTGATAAAGGTGGAAATTAATTAGTTTCACAAGTTGAGGCAAAATGATACGATTGAGGAAAACCAGGTTTTGAAGGTACAGGAGAAGAGATATTAGCAGCTAGTGAACAAAGTGAACATCCGCAGCTCCTCTGGTCTGCTGAAGTATCCTTGGATAGGATATTTCGTGATTTGAGGCCCTATCACTCATCCCAATAGATAGTTAGGTATGCTGCAGGTCCCTTGACTAACAGTGTGTGCCATTTTTCACTGTCACTGTCATCTGGTTGTGTGGAGATTCACAAACCAAATTTGGTGTTCCACTCTGATTTTATCTGTCACATTTTAAGAACCACCATCCTGTGGTGGCTCTTCTTCTGTTCATAGCCTTCTTTGCATCATCCTTTATCTGTGTCTAGGTTGTGTTCACTGATTCTGTAATTCATCAGGAACTGTTTCTGCTTTGCATTTCTGACTGTTTATAATAGTCTGCCAATTTATATTCGTGCTTTTGTGCCACATACATTGTGATTTACCTATTGTTGGAGATAAGTATTTTTATCAGCTAAATAATTTAGTTTACTTTGATTTGTTTTTGGAGGAGATCCAAACCCAGTCTCAGGGGGTCACAGGCGAGTGCAATCAAAGTGCTGGTTCCAAGCCTAGATAAATGGGAGGGTGGCTTCAGGAAAATCTATGCAAAATCAGACATGCAGATCCATCCACTGTGACGAACCCTTGGGAAATAAGGGAGCAGCCGAAAGTACTTTCTTTAGTTATTGTAGTTGTGTTGGTCTGACGTTGAACAGGGAGGGTTTCAGTAAAGGTACCTTCTGACCAAAACACATCTGGGGACTTCTTCAGGGTAACTACTCACTGGTGTGGTCCCCTGAGTACGACATTTCTTTAGAGTATTGTCTGTTTTCATGCCAGTAGAAAACCAGAATGATATAATAGCCAGTTGGCAGTTGGCATGACTACAGATAGCATTCTCCTGCTTGTTGTTGTTGAGTAAAAGTCACATTGTTTTCTCTTGCAATCTTAATAAAGCTTGGACTATACTGTTTGATGATTCTCTGCATTTTACTCCAGTTTTGGAGTTATCTGTTGATTTATGTAGGTAATAAAGTCATTTTATAACATAACTTGGGTAACAATTGAATGTTAATGTAGTGGTTGGCAGTGCTGCACCAATCATTGTAAGCTTACATTAATGACATTGTACACTTTGGTCTCTTAAAGGTTTCTGTTATGTTCGAGAGTGCTGTGCTGAGTTAGGATCTGAAGATGAAGCATCTTGATAGTTTCTATCTCCTGCTGTGGTTGTACACAAAGATAGGGGGACTTTCCCTGTTTCCCTTTTTTTTAATTCAGATTTTCTTCAGAATGCAAAAAATGCTTATTCCACGTGCTTTTTGCTTCAGTGCATTCACTGCCTGATAATATTTAACCGAGGCAGTGATTTTGAGCTCCAGGTAATCATAGTATCAAGTATTTAATAATTTGAATTATTTGCTTTTCTGAAATTTGGGTTTATCTTGGAAGCTCATGATTTTAACTTTATTTCCCTCACTTGCCTCTTTCTTATGTGGACAGAATTGCAGTTTTGTTTGCCAATTTTTATTCTGCTTTTATTACTGACATGAGCCCTGTTTGCTCTGAATTGGTTTTACCAGTGCAACTCGTGTGATTTAGAAATTACCCTCCCACGTCTGTGTGGGAGGGACACCTCACACAGGAAAAGCAGGGTCTCTGTTTTTGCTTGAAATAACTAACATTATGATGCCTGGAGGGGAATTCACACGCTACCCAACAATATGTGAAGTGATCGAAGACAGCCTTACCTTTACCTGAAGCAACATTAACACGAACACATTCATGCATCAATAACTGTAATCTAGTAGTTTTCCAAAAATATAATAAGCATTGAACTGAAATGAGCTGTTCTCCATAGTGATTATTTTTATTTTTGGTGCTTTAAAACATTTGATACTCAGACTCTAATTTTGAATGCTGGCCTTTCACATTAAGCTTGAATTATGATTTGAATCCCCTGGCTTACATGTGGACTATTTTTGACAAATATATTGATTGAAAAATGTCTGGACCCATATTGAAGACTAACCTATTTATAGGTTACAACCTAAAAACTGTGGAGACTGTTGAAAGACAGCAAAATTTCATCATTTTTCAAGATTTCACCCTTGTGATGGGTTTCATCTTGACCTTTATGACCTTACTTTCCATACTGTGTAGTGACATGAGCCCTCTTTAACTGCTTAATTAATTCCAAAATACTATATAGAATTTTTTTAATGTCATCTCTGTAGAACTCAAGGGGAGAAGAGGCAGAAAATAAGTCCTACTTCTTTTTCTTTCTTTATCTTTTACATTAGAAATTATGGATTAAATCATTGACAACCTCTGCATTCCTCATGTATTGGTAGTTCCATTCAAATATGACTCATATTTGCATCATATTGATCTTGCTGTATTGATTTCTTTTAGATCATTACTAATCCGTATTTAGACCATTACCAGTATTAGTGTGGCCATCATCAGTAACGTGGTTTTACCATACATTATTTATCATTACCATATACACTTGCTGGCTACTTCATTAGTTACACCTTTTGCCTTCAGAAGTGCTTTAATTCTTAATGGCATAGACTCAACAAGGTGTTCCTATCAGCTCAAATCAGTTCTGCCATTTTTCTCTGACCTCTGACATCAAGATGGCATTTCACCCAGAGAACTGCCACTCACTGTATATTTTCTCTCTTTTTGGTCATTCTCTGTGAAAATCCCAGTAGATCTGCAGTTTTGGAAATACTTAGACCAGGTGTCTGGCACAACTACTTTGACACATTCAAAATCACTTAACCACTGATCACTGAGACCCATTATAATTTGTAATATTAGTCAGTTATTTAGAAGAAGTAAATTAAATTTAAAAAACTGTCAAAAAAAACCTGTAGGACATAAATCAGTAATCAATCTCAGTTAGAGCCTCAGTCAAACTATTAGTAATACAGTCCTGTCCACCTGCAGAGCAGCTGCCTGACTCTGAACTCCTGACATGCATTAATAAAAAGTTAAACTTGTTTTAATGCCTTGGAGTTTGTAGCTCTTGGTTCTAAGTTCTAGTTCTAGTTTAGCTAACTTTGCATGTATTTGCCGCTGGAGCAGAGCGCATCAGAGCAGCAAACAGGATTGAATTGACCTCCACTGCCCTTTTCTGTCACTGTTTCTATCTTTCTTATCTTTTACCACTGATGCAGCTCAAAGCCTGCTGTAATTCGACTGGGAAAATTATATTTTGACTCATGGGGGATTCTTAACTGATGATTGAATTCTTCAAGGTCTGCAGGCTAGCACTAATATCCACTAAAATATCCAAAGTTACCAATGAGTCTTGTGATGAATTAATTATAGATTGCACCCTAAACAAAATTTTTTCTTCTTTTTTTCCCCCCCTAGGTTAATTTGTTTTTCATTAAAGTTTATTACATTTTGCATTAGTCTAGATGGTCTTTTATTCCAGACAATATAGCCTGCAACTCTTTGTGAATATATACGGTAGTGAAAACAGGATTATGCTGTAGATATGCAGTGCTTAGTATATTTTGTGAATCTTCTGTCAGATACAGTGTATGGTGTATACTTTCTCTCCCTTTCCTTTTGTTAACTGATGGTAGGTCTCTCTCTCTCACTCACTCACTCACTCACTCACTCACTCACTCACTCACTCACTCACTCACTCACTCACTCACTCACTCACTCACTCACTCACTCACTCCAAGTCGTTGTCTTGTTTTATTTCCTTGACAAGACCAGTCTGTGTCAAGGTTATGATCTGGATATTAAGTGACCCCAGCCAATATGCCAGAAGCACTTGTGTACTCCTTAGAGAGGCATGGAGATGGGGCTTCAGGCCACCTTGTTCTGTTTCTGTTTCCCTTCCCCTAATGTTAGCCTGAGCCTTGTTCTGCTCCAATTGAGATGCATTACAGCTGTTGAGAAAATCAGCGCTCCCATCAGCGTTGTCTTGGAAACTGTTGAGCTTATCAAGCCTATATGACCCAAGGACAACTCGTACACCTGAATAAGGCCATCTCTGGTTTTCGTCTTGAAGATGCTTCAAAAAGGCAACATGCTTTTTAGACACTTTTAGAAACAAAATACATATGGTTTTATAAAAAATAAACAATGCTATACAGAGGAACAGCTAATAACCTGTATTTGTAGCCTACTATATGATTTAGCTGCACAAACTTTTGTGTTTTTTAGTAACATACATTGACGACGCTTTCATTTGCCCTAACTCTCACATATACTGTCTCCCTCCCTTCCTCTTAATATTTTTTATACATATAAACATGAAATCCCTAGAAGGGAGGATCCTCGCTTGCAGTCATAAATTCTAAAGCGAATGAAGCTCTGGATCCTCTTGCTGAGATTTTCCAAGTGGTTATGAGAAACAGTGCTTGTGCAATCTCTAAAGGGGGATTAAGCCTGTGGAGAAGAGGAGAGGAGGGGAAGATGAAGAGAGACACAGAGAAGGATGTGAAGGGGGAAATTGTGTTCTTGTAGGGAAGTAGTGATGGCAACCGCTCTTGAAAGGAGAAAACATCACTAAGAGAGAAACAGGAGGGAGTGGGGGTGGGGTGGCTGGGAAAGAAAGTCCACAATGACCAGGATGGCAATCTAAAAGAAAGATGGAGGAAGTGTGGTATGTTAATGGATTAGGAAGAAAGATGGAGAATCATGTCTGTTTAATGTCATATGGAGCCAGGGAGTTTAAAAGAGACTTCAAAGAGACTAACACCCAACATAAACTAAACTGACATACACTCACACAGAGAGGCAGAGCACGGGGGAGACCGGAGGTGTCCTCTGCCATGCCTGATTAGAAATACAGTGAGTGGAGAGGCATGGCCAAGAGACAGCAGTGAGAACGTGTGTGTGTTGTTTAATGTATCTGATGCTTGAAGCGCTGCTGTCTACATTCGCTGTGATCAAATGGCGTCTCCGGAAGGAAGTTGACATCCATCTGACAGAATTTTGACACGATGCTGTGAAGGGGAATATGTAAGTTTTTCTGTGATGGAGGGCTTCGATGTTGGTGTCTGTATTCATATAAGAGCGCTGTTATGTATGTGTTTCGTCAGGAAAGGTGAACAGAGAAATATCTCCCAAGTTGCTGCTGTGTTATGAGGTTTTGTTTTGTTGTTGCATAAAGGTCAAGCAAGGCCGGTACAGTCTAGCAGCTGTCAGAGAAACAGAAAGGAGAGAGATTGGAGAGCGAGTACTGAAGTTCAGGCTTCCTGCTACACCTGGAATTTCAAGAATTTTGAGCACATGGGGAAAAAGTGGGACAAACAATTTGGTAAATTCTTTCAGGATATTTGGGAGATATCTGTGAATTTTCCAATCTACTATAAAAGATTTTCAAAATGGCCTATTTTCTTTTATGATGTTTTCAGGTGTTTTCTCCCCCAGCAGTCCAAACTGTGGCCTAAAAACAGACTGTAAAACTGTATTTGAGTTTAAAGTGCATTACAGATGTGGTGGTGAAATCGTGGGTCCTGCACTGTATCTTACAGGAAAAAATAGTAGCTAACATGAACAGAAAAGCAAATATGAGAGCTATAAAGAGATACAGTAAAGTATCCTATAGCATGGTAATTTGTAAGTGCACTCAGCTGTATCCCTAGTCTCTCTATACAAACGTCTAGCACCTCTGCTGTGAACCATAACTAATATCAGTAACGTGAACATACTGCACAGTTCAATACTCAATACGATAACAGCTTTAGAGAATACAGTAACCCCTGTAGCTCTCATCCAGTCACACATGAATGCAGAGTGCCAGGTGCTAAAATAATCACCTATTATACACGAGTTTCTTGTATAACTTTGTTTCTGTTGTATACTTGTGATGCCCAGGACACACTTGAAAAAGAGATTTTAATCTCAATGTGTTCTTCCTGGTTAAATAAAGGTAAAATAAATAAAAAAATAACTAAACTTAGCACAAAAAGTAAGGACATTTGTGTTTCGTCAATTATTTCTTTGTAATAACAATTCTTCTTATCAATAATTCTTATTATGTTGGAAAACCAGTTTATTTCTCTTTAAATGATGCCACATTTGTAAGGAAAATGCATTTGTGGATTGAGCAGCAAAGTTGAGATGGGCTGGATGCTAAAATTGGGCATTTTTAGCATACAAACAATGTCTAAACAACCACCCCATTATATTTATTTATTTTTAATTTTCTCAGTGTGATTAATCAGTTTTCCAACATCAAGAACAGGCCAAATAGTACTATAGCATGGCCATATACTAGTATGAATAAAGCAAAACTAAAATAAACGTACTCACTGAACAATTCTGAACCATATTACATTACTTTTAATCAAAAAACCACCAACACCACAACATGATCTAGAAGTCCTGTTAAATGACTCAAATTAGCTGTAGTGAGGCCTAACAGACAGCTAGTAGTTACAGTCACCAGTAACTAAAAGCAGCCACTGCTTTAATTATGACTTAATCAGACCCCAATGGAACATAATTTGTTGCTTATGTAAAGATTCACTTCCTGTACAATAATTATCTAAGGGATGGAAAGTAAACCAAACCCTGTTTGTGCAAGATTATAAAGATACTTCTTCTGTAACTCTGGATATTTTAACATTTGAGGAACTGCAGTTTTTGGCACTTAGGCACATAGATTTATTTTTTTAATTGTAGATAATAGTCTATTAATTCGGTATAATTCATACAGAAATATGACAGCTGATGTTGTGCTGTTTAGTAGAAATAATTAAAACACAATAGCTTATGTTAGGTTAAATAATATGTGCCAAATTTATTAGTTTTAGGTCTTTTTAATGTGTATCATATAAATATACTATTGTAAATCAAGCTCTGTTACCAGCTTTTTACAATATTACACTTACCATACCCCCCCCCCCACACACACACACACACTTTGAACAGATATTAAAAACAGATGTTTGTTTATTTAAAAAGGGTCCATTTATTATGAAATAATCTCATGTTTTGTGTGTCTGAGATTGTCTAATTAGGAGGTTCAGAAGTAATGGTCAGGTAGCTTTCATAAAGGCTGATGTGGAGCAGCTTGCAAGTAGTTCATTTCCTTTTATAACTTATTTAAACCAAGAGTGGCTGAGTTGTAACTTTTAAACTGATGTAACATGGTGTACTTTAACCTTGTCAAATGCTGTGGTGCAGCAGTTTAATTGACTTTATTGAAATTTTTTTCTCCCCAGGGGTTGAGAGATCACAGTAAAGTGTGTGTGCTGGTGGTTGCCTTGCACCAGTTTTTTTCTTGTGAACCTGAGAGATAAAATCTTGCAAAGTTATGCTGTGAAGTACAAGACAAGCTGATGAGACCTTTTTAAATCTACGCCTCCAGTTGAGTCAGACTTTAATCCGAGAACAGTAGTGTGCTCTACTCTGAATGAGAGTGCATTAATAATGTCTATTGAGTCTATTGATAAAGTTTCATCAATATCAATATCACTTGTTATTCTGCTAATAGGTCTTATTTTTTATCTATGCCCTTATTGATTCCTGATCAGTTTTCTGTGTGAGGGGAAAAGACAGCCTGCAGATGTTTTATTATCTGAAACAGTATTTTAAAAAGGCTTTTAATTTTACTCAGGTGTATGCTCGGGCATATGCGGCTATGAGTTTGATGCCATTATTTCTCACTGTGCAGCTTGGAGAAAAACATGGCAGTACTGATAAAAGGAATTGATAGGCTTAGAGACATCTGGATTAGACATTCTGGTACAAGTTCTCAAATCCCATACCTAGACTATATACGTACATTATATGCATACAGTAGAGCTCAGACCTGAACATCAAAATTACTTGATTCACAGCCACAGAAGTCTAAGGAAAGAAAAACAGTCAAATCTTCCCTCTTGTTTTCTGCTGTGTTTTCAGAATCCTATCAGGTGGAATTTAGAAGTGCTGCTCTGCAGTTCTCTATTTCCCTGGCTGCTAAGCAAAGCTAAACTAAGCTAAGCTAAGCTAGCTGTGCACAAACACCTTTTTTTTCCCCTCCCTGGGGCACGCAAGAAATCACCGTGGCCAAATTAATTTTCTCCCTTCTGCTTGTGCTGCTGCAACCTGAGGGATCATTGAGGCAGAGAATCAGCCAAAGAGAGGAGAGATGGTGCTGGAGGAGAGAAGGAAAGGGGAGCAGTGGAATTTTAATGTGCCTGTGTCTTGTCTCTCGCTGCCTGCCAACGAAAAGCAATTACTATCACAGCTCTTCTCTCTGCTGTGTGTGTGTGTGTGTGTGTGTGTGTGTGTGTTTTGTGCTTACCTTTGAGTGGGTGTCTGACTGCACTTTAGCACACAGGGATTTGGTATGTTAAATGTACAAAGGGTAGATTGGCTCATGTCCTGCAGGGTATTTGGGAGAACTGATATAGTACATAGCTGTTGTGTAAAACTGGAAAGTAGTTCAAGCATTGCTTAGATATCATAAAACGTTTTGTTTTTTTTAAGTTTTTGTGCCCAAAGGGCACAACAGTTTTTCAGGTCACACCTGTATAAGTGCTTCTGTTTATCTGAGATGTCATCTGTTCTTTTGATTGTTTTGTGAGATGGCACACTTTTGATAGCTCATTAGCAGCACTTGGACCTACCATGCAGCACCTGTAATATTCTGAACACAGAAGCTCCACTGGCATACAACTTGCCTCCAACACCTTATCAGACACTTTCCCGCAATCCAACAATCGGTTTTGCTTCCTTTGGTAAACATTCAAGTCTCTTTTAAAGCAGGCCAAGCTTCTCTCAAAAGGGATGTTTGGTTTCCAAGTGCCTCCTTAACTTATTTGGCACGTTAACCTTAGTCAACTTCTCCCAACAGATGACGCACATGGGCTCTGGACAGTTGACACAAGGAAGTTATAAGACGGCCAGCTTATATGGCACCATCTACACACAGTTTTAATTTTCCTCTTTGTTTAGGTGTTGTGTCTTTGGCATTGGTTAGTTGCCTAAAAAAAGACAAATAATGAATTCCTCCCTTACTGTCAGTCATGATTCTATCATAAGCTTTGATGTGTCAAATATTTGTAATTCCCAGCATCAAGAAACAAAGTTTTCCAGAGTTCTTTTTTTTTTTTTTAGTGGATAGAATTTGTCAACACAGAGAAAATTAAAAATTCATTCATAAGTCTTTGTGCAGTTGTGTAATGCAATATTTATGTATGGTTGTCACAAAGTCTCAGGGCACACTTGGAGTTGGTACACGAATGTGCTTTGGCAGCCTCATTTTGGAACTACTGCCATTAACAAAATCTACTCTGTGAAAAATTATAAATGCCGATTGTGCTTAGCTAACTGCTGTCATAGATTTACTATTTTGTTTCTCCAGTAAGACAGGAGTCCATCATTTTGAGATTCTCACAGTGTGGAGATGGCCATTTCTAGAGACCCTGATAAATAGATGACAGAGAGGAGACAGGAGACAGATAAACTGATGGACAGGCAGATGGACAGGTGGAACTGTTTACAACACATTCAGATTCAGAGCTGTAGGAAGGCTAAATGCAGAATCAACTGGGTAGAAAGGTAAGGAGGATATGAGAAGATTTATCTCCTCTGCCAAGCTTTCAAAAAAAAAAAAGCCTTCTGTGTTGTGTATGTATTACAGTTCACCATTACTCTTTAACAAGCTTTAACATTCCCCCGCCCCCTTTTGTCACTCTATATTTTCAGGATGCGGAGGTTCGCCTACTGTAAGGTGGTTTTGGCCACTTCTTTGGTCTGGGTGATGCTGGACATGTTCATTCTGCTCTACTTCAGTGAGTGCAACAAGTGTGATGACAAGAAGGAGAGAGGACTGCCCGGGAGAAACGGTGAGTATCACCACACAAACAGATACACAGATGCATTTCTTTTTACATTGTCCAGTTACAAGTCTGGAAAGCTGAATGTGTATCCTCTGTAGACCCTCTGTCCAGACCACGAGATGGGCCTGGTGAAGGGGGGAAACCTGTAGTCATCCCTAAAGAGAACCAGGAGAAAATGAAGGAGATGTTTAAGATCAACCAGTTCAACCTCATGGCCTCAGAGATGATTGCTCTCAATCGTTCGCTGCCTGACGTCCGCCTTGAAGGGTGAGCAGCCGCTCCCTGCAACAAATCCTCTGTTTTGTCGTGTTCATTTACTGCACACCTTAAAGGTCCATACAACTTTTATTATTGGTATTAAATATATTATTAAATACCATGACCTATACCGTATAGAGCAGAGTTAGGACACATTTAGATAGGGGATTTAAAAATAATGGCTAATAAAAACAGCATATCTTGAAATTGGATAACGTACAAAAATAAATGTAGGTTAGGAGCACCTCTGAGTATTCTTTAGGAAGTTATTAAACTTTGATACTCAGAGAGCAGAGAGGGTGTGGTGGCCTCGAAGATCTCATGGGAATTTAAACTTCCTGAAAAACAGTCAGAAGTTCCTAATTTGGTATACATATTGTATGAAGCATGACCTAAATATCCTCTTTGTATGATGTTCTGCAGTCAGTATAAAAATAAATCATTGTATCTTAATATTAATAACAGGAAATTATACATGTCAAATCTATTCAGTGCTAGTTAAACATTGCAGACTGCAGAATATTTTCCAAAGTTGTAGTAATGTTTTTTGGGGGGGGATTGTTTAGGGTTTTTCCGTGTTCGAAACGCTTCTCTACAATTCATTTAAATTTTTTCCAGTTCCAAGCAGTTTCTATTTTTCTTTTTTGCAGATCACTTGAGAATAAAATCTATAAACAAAACACTCAAAAGACAAATGTTTTTCCAGTTATTTCACAGTGTATTAAAACACACTCTGCTGAGCACCATTTGTGTTGGTTTTAAAAATGTCGGTTGAGCTCTGGTGTGGATCACAGCACAGGATTTCGTGACAGTATGTACAGTCGTGAAGAATGAAGCTTACACAGGACTCTGTGCTGTCCTCTAAAAAACCAAAATTTGAGCACTTCATAATTCAAGAGCTTGTAGAACCATCTTTAGCAGTAATAGTTTCAAGTAATTGTTTTCTGTATGACTTTATTAGTCTCTCACATCATTGTGGAGGAATTTTGCAATGTTTCGTCAGTTCATTGAGACTTGCAGGTATTTGTGTGTGCACAGCTCTCTAAAGGTCCCACTACAGCTTTTCAATTAGGTTGAGGTCTGGACATTGACTGGGCCATTTCAGCACCTTTATCCTTTTTTCCAGCTGTTCTGTTATAGATTTGCTGCTGTACTTGGAATCATTGTTCTGATCCAATTTCACTCAAGCTTTATCTGTCAGACATGTCCTGACATTTGAATCTACAATATTTTGGTGTACAGAGGAGTTAATGGTTGACTCAATGACTGCACAGTGGCCAGGTCCTGTGGCTGCCAAATAAGCCCAGATCCTGACCCCTCCACCACCATGTTTAACAGTTGGCAGGATATGCGGTTTTCACGGTTTATTATGGTCAGACATCTCCACATCAGTTTTTATCTGTCCAAAGAACATTTTTCCAGAAGAATTATGTTTTCAATGGTAACTTAGCAAACTTAAGTCATACTGCTGTGTTCTTTTTACAGAGAAGAGTGCTCTGGCAACTCCTCTGAAAAAAGCCATACTTGTTCAGTCTTTCTTCTAATGGTACTATCATTTAACGTGCTGTCTGAGGCATTGCACACTCTGACCCTGGGGTGAATTGGCTGAGACCCACTCCTGAATGCTCCAGCCCAGCAAACCTCCAAAAGTTCTGCTTTTATAAAGGTGCTCACACTTGCTGATGATCAATGAATCAAGCACACCTGGTTTACCCTTAATTCATGTGGAAGCTGTAAGGGTGTACTCATGTCTTCACAGGACTGCAATGAGACCTGTGAAAATGTTCTTTTTCTGACTGTATCTGGTTTTAGTGTGATTTCAAGGCTGCTGTTAAATCCAGCTGATGATTATAAAGTATTACCGGAGCAGTTTCATTAGCACGCAGAGCCCAGGGATTTTTCTCTGATTACTCAGGATCAGAAATAAGTGAAGTACAGGTGTTCTTCCATTTATTTATTAGTATTAAAGAAATGCTTGACATAGCCATCCTAACAGTAATCCTGTCTTAATATTGCTGTCAGTGTGAAGAAATGCCCCCTTAGTATGCACAGAGTATACGCTCTGAGTATCTTTGTTCTGGTAGTTTTCTGATGTAAACACATTATAAACTTATGAATTACCATGTAGGGGCTGTGGCCATTCATACAAGACACAATGGCTGCATCTGTCTTTGTTTCCAAATTCTTCAGCCCATAAAATAATGAGTTAAAACACACACAAAAAACAATCCTGATTTTGTGTGTCTCATCACATCAAATGGCCCATCAAAAAACCCTAAAAACCCTGTCACAACAGGAAACGCATTGTTTGAGTGATGTAATGTTTTTGCTACATTTTTATAATAAGTTAAGTGTGTAATTCATACATCCTGTGGGCAAAATTTTAATGTTGACTGTGTGTGAGTGCCAGTGTTTGTAGGCTGTAGGTTGTTCAGTCTTCAGACAGGCAGAGTAAGGCAGACGATGTGTATCCAGCCAACAGCTCAAAAGATATGTCAAGGTTAGCTCAGGGAGGTGGAAAGCAGAACATGCATCAGAAATGAGGGTTTTTGGAGCAGTGGAGAGGAAGACTGACTGAGAGGCACAACAGTGACAGGCAGGGGCACATGCACAGTAGACAGGCAGGAGAGAAAGAGGACATTGAGCCGTGAAATGGGTTTTAGTCTTTGAGCGAGAGTTGATTACTAGGTGTGTTTTCACTCAGCCTTCCCTCCGTCTATCTGCTTTTCCAATTAGTAGATAAGACGGAGTCAATATCGTGCAAGAGAACGTGTGACTGCGTGTGTGTAGGAGTGCATGCATTTGTGTTTTTTTCACTGCATATGTGTGTGTGGATCAGCAAGTTTAGGGAAACTGAATGAATTCATCATAAACGAGGTTGTCATTAGTTGATACTTTGAAGAAGAAAAAATCTCTTATGGTTTATTGAGGCCTGAGCACAGACGGTGTGAAAGGCCTATTGTAATTCATTTGTTGCATTATTGTATTTCTGGCAAATGAATCACCTTTTTTGAGAGCCTGAACACGCACAGAACTCATGACAGTTTTCATGTGTTAGATCTGTTGAAAATTTTCAGAGTTTATGGGTCTGCAAAAGGGGGTCCGCCACACAGTTTGATCTGTAAGTATAAAATTTTAGTGTACACATGACCCAAGCCCAACAGGAAGCCCCCTTTTTTTTAATTTAGGAGGTAATTTTGGCACTATTTTTGGTTTTTCCACGGGTTGTACTTTAGTAAACTCCTAGGGATTTTATCAGCTCATCTTCGTATTTGGTCAGTCTAACCTTAAGACATCGGTGGGGCTAAATTGCGAAGCTGTTGACTTTTTCTTGATGGGCGTTTCCATGGTACCATAGTGAATTTTGATCACTGGACATGAAATTTTAATGTGTTGTAATTCACACATACATTGTCCCATCTGCCCCAAACTTCCCATGATTCATAAGAGTCCCAGCCTGAACAAATGTGTGGTGGTGTTTAAGGATAGTCATAACACCACCTAGTGGCAACAGGAAATGAATCATTTAGATTCACCAATACAAGCAAACCTTCTAAAATTTGACCAATAGCTCTACGGATTTTATGTTACTTTATTATAAGGACTGTGTGAGTTATCATTAAATAGTAGGAACTAAAATGTCATATTTTATACTTTGATGTGCTCCTCCTCACAGGTTGACCACATTCACCTGAATAGTGCTGTGAATAAACTTCAAGACCTGATACTTTAATATCAAAAATTGTGTTCATTTAACAGTGCATCCCAAGGGCAGAGAAATTTGCCACATTCCACACATGATATGCAGCAACGTGATGTGTGGTTAGTAGGTGTTCTTCAATGCCATCTAATGGGCACAGGAAGTGGTTAGAACCTTTTTTTGTGCAGCAGCCAATTAGAATCCAGTGCTTAAGACATCGACACAGCTTGATGTCCATGCTTGCAGCATTGATGTTTGTTTTGGTCAGCAGTGCAGTCATGAAGTACAGAAAGAACAGTGAAGAGCAGGTCATTCTGACATTACGGTCAAGCCTGCGGGTGTGTGTTGTGTGTATGGAGTTGTGCATGTGCCTGGGTGGATCTGCAGTATGTGAAAATACTTTCCATGACCACACCTTTCAGAAAACTTCACATTTTGTCCCTTTTTCGATGATGACTGCAATGTAGTTTTTGTTTGTTGTTTTTCGAAAATGCAGTAGGTGTTTGTGTGTGTCATGTTGCAACAATCATGCGGTTTAATTAAAGCCAGTTTGCACGCCCATGCTAAATATCCCCGCAATCCTCTGGTTGGAGACGCAGCCTGTAACTCATTAGCCTGCTTTGCTGTTGCCAAATGTTGCTCCTCGACCCTGACTGTTCGAGTACACAGGACTCCCAACAATTGCTCATTTAAAAAAAAAAAATCCTAGTACAAATAAACATGTTTGTGACTGCCTGTGTGTCAACAAACGGTCGTCTTTTCCCTCTGCTACACACCAAACATCATGCCTTAAGTCATGTGTATTTTGTTTGTGTGTGTGAAACGTGAGAGAGAAGTAATGAAAAGCCTTAGATAAACATTAAAAAGCTCGAAGGCTCTCTCTGTTTTTACAGTGAATCATCCATTCTCTGTGCTCATCTCCTCCCTCTTTTCGGAGTGTGTGAGCATACGAAAATGCACACGCCAAACGCTGACAATTGCTGCATGTTTTTAACATACTCCACGGGCAGCTGGAAAAGAGAGTCCACTCTTGACCTCCTCTGTCGCTATTACATTCCTTGAGTCAGAATCAGCCGCAGAGAAAGAGGAAGCATTCCAGCACTCAGGATGATCACAAACAGGAGGGGGAGTTATGAAGATGGAGGAAATCAGATCCTATTCCATTTGGCTCTTGTAAAAGTTGAATTTGTCAGAGGAAGGAAGTCACAAGCTGCTTTCAGATTTGTCCTCCAGCACTTAGAAAACGCTTACACTTTGAGGCAGTTTCAAATCAGAAAGCTCGTCTGCAGGTATCATGCCAGGCTGTGGTTTTTCTTGACCTACAGATGTATGCCTCTGTCTGCTTTAACTCAAACCAGATGAAATAAAACCCGTTTTCTGGCATCCTTTGTGCAAATCACTCCATACCTAATGTGTATTATTCACAATGATTTTTGTTGGAACACATTAATTTTTACATTTTGGTAAATATAAACATGTTAAGGAATTATACAAGAATTTTGTATGAATAGGCAATATTCTATGCAGCATTTACTGTAGTCTGTATAGCAATGAAATATAGTTGATAATGTCATTGGTTTACTGTGGGTATCTACAAATGAAAAGAGTTTAATGTAACCTGAATACTGATTTTGATGGAAAGCAATGAAAGTGTTTATGAAGCAAGGGATGGGTGATATGAATAGTCTTTTGTTATGGTGTATCTCAAAAGTGATGAATATTCTTAAACATAGCAGCAGAATTTCTGTAAAATCATTTTAAAATGTGATTTATAGACTATAGATTATTGTCCCACAGAGGGGAAATTTAAAGGCTTTCTTCTTCTACATAAGTAGCTGCTGCATTATAGCAAAACTGTGAGCAAATAAAGGCGGTTGAAGTTAAGAGATGTTTTGCAGTAGCTGCATCAAGCAAGTGTAAAATCTTTCATACTGAACTAATCAGTTATGAAGTAGAAAACCAACCTTAAAATCTTATTTATACCTGAAAACTCATCAGTTGTAATTTAAACAATACAAAGTTTGCACGTAAACCAAGAGTGTCAGACACATGAGCTACAGGCCAGAACTGGGCCGTCAAAGGGATCCAGTGCAGGGATTGTTATGCAAACTGGAAATTGGAAATAAGAAGAGCATAATTTTTTATTGTTTTGTGCCAGGAAGCATTCTGTCATAAATCATTAGAAATGGATCAAATCTTGAGGGAGATTGTCTGAACTGTTAATTTAATTGGAGCCAGAGGTCTGAATCATCATCAGTTTTAGAGCCTTCTTACTGACAAAGACATTACCTATGGCCTGACATACCACACTGAAGCAGGATGCTTCAGCCAAGGAGCCGTACCCACACATTACTTTGATTTATGACAGGAACGTTTCTTTGTAATGACAGCGGACTGACTGAATGTGAATCATCTGTTTTTATAACTGGATGGTTCATTAAATGTGATCCTTTTCAAAATGCGTTTGGGCTTCTTTACACTAAAAGAAAGGGGGCAAATCTGGAGGTGTTTTTTTGTTGTTTTTTAAAATAGGGTGTTGTGCAATTGCTTTACTGATGCAACCCAGTTAAGATCAATCTGGGATGTATGAGGCCCATGAACAGAAATGAGTTTGACACTCCTGGCCTAAGCAGTGTATACTTGCCAATTTGACCATTTAAAATGAAGTGTTTCTTTGGGAATACTGTGGAGAGCTATTTAAAAAGGTGTGACCCACTGTCTTCACTGCGCTAACATCCATCTTCTCGTGTCTGTTGTCCTCTCTTAGGCGTTTCCATCCTTCACTGTCTCTCAATAAGAGAGTTTGATGTGTGCGCTCTACACTGCGATGATAATGACTCACACTCTAATTAGTATCACTAATCAAGTGCGATCATGCTGACCCACTATTTCTGTCTTTCTCTGTCTAAATCTGGGGATTTACGCTTGGATGCTCACTTATTATTCACACTCAGTTTTCTTTGAAGGTGGTTAACATGATTTTTCACAGGGAGCAAAATGGTGATCTAAATGATTTTAGGACTGGCTAATGTGGTTTAGTTGATTTTTAAGTCTGAGTAGTTTCTCTTTAGTTTAGCTCTTGTATAGACTCACTGTAGCTGCAGCTCTCATAGTCACACAGAGCCTGTATTGTTATCTTTCTCCTAGGATGTTTTTTTCTCTGTCTGTAAGTTCAATTCTGTCTGAAGCCTACAGTCTTACTTATTGCCTATGTTGATTCCTTTGTGAAACCCTGCCTGTTTTAGTTTTTGATACACCTCGCACACCTCTTTCTGCACCTCTTGTTTTGTTGTTTCTATTTTGTGTTGTATCTCCAGCTTTTTTATCCTTTGTGCTGCTTGGTGATGCTTCATTGAATGAGCTTGTCCTCAGCATCTTTGTATCATTTTGCACTCGGAGGGTTTTGACATTGAAGATTTTTGAAATGTGTTGAATGTTTACTTGTGCGGTCTATGAATCCTCTAAATCAGACTTAACTAAAATAAGCAGATAATGTATTAATAGCTTGTTTGAAGTAAAAATAAATTTCTGAAATACTGCAGTCAATTTTTTAGATACAAATTGGTTATACAGTAGTACACAACAATCTGTGCTAACCCGATTTTACCTAATCAATTTTTCAAGGACTTGATTGAAGTAACTCATTCCAATCTTTGTGGCACAAAGCTTTTTAATAGACTGTAAATAAGTGGACCTAGCCAGAGTGACATCATTCATTGTCTAAAGGCTTTAGTTGCTATATGCTTATATGGTAGTGAATTGTTAATCACAAGTGAGCCACGTACCAAAGCACACCCTACTTTATTATTTGTTATCAATAAAGGGGACGTCCATCCGACTTCTGATATTCCTTATCTGAGTCCAGGTCGCAGGGGCAGCAGTCTAAGCGGAGACACCCAGACCTCCCACAGTGGGTGGCACTGATGCATTCTCAAGCCAAATGTAACCTCTCCAGCATATCATGGGTCTGTCCAGGGGCCTCATCCCGGTAGAACTTGTCTGAAACACCTCAACAAGGAGGTGCCCAGGAGGCTTCATGGTCAGATTCCTGAACCACCTCAACTGGTTCCTTTTGATGGGGAGGAGTAGCAGCTGTATTTTGAACTATAGAGCTCCTCACCCTGTCTCTAATGCTGAGCTCAGACACCCTTTGAGGAAGCTCATTTCTGCCACTTTTATCTATAGTCCCATTCTTTCAATCAGTCCCCACAACTTGTGCATAGATCCCTAAATGGGCAAGCAAAAATACTAAATATTGTCATGATGTTTTAAACATAACTTTAAACTGTTCATTTAGGCCATAAACTCAGGGGGAAAGTGTTTAATGGGGCATTAAAGAAAGTAGGGAGTGGGATCATTTTCTAATAGACTTCTGTAAAATCTGATTTTTTTATTTTTTTTTTGCAACTGCCCCCTGCTGGCCAAGAATGCCGCTTTACCGCACTCTGACTTCACTTTTAAGGCCATCTAAAATAACTCTAAGGCATTCACTCATGAATAATATTTTTTATTCCAAAAGTAGATGAAAGGTTCAATTTGATGTCATATATTCTGTGTAAAGGCTTTTGGCTTACACTCATGTCACTTCTACTGTATGTCTTCTGGATATTGAAGTAGGTATGTTGTGATCTTGACGGCTCCTTATGTGACATCCCTTTGAGAGGTGGAATTAGTTTGGTAGCCTTTCTCTCAGCCTTCTCAGTTTTTCTTTATACTTTAATTTATACAGATACCAGATAGAACTTGCAAATGCATGATGTTATCTGGCCAAAGACATATATTGGTAGAAATGTTCCTGTAAATATGCTTGTATTCTTATAGCATGGAGTTGATCTTTTTGGTTTATTTTTTGCCATGTTTTGTTTACGTTCTTTAGGTGCAAGAACAAGTTATACCCCGATAATCTTCCTCGCACCAGCGTTGTGATTGTATTTCACAATGAGGCTTGGAGCACACTGCTGCGAACCGTCCAGTCAGTCATTGACCGCTCTCCACACACACTGCTGGAGGAGATTGTCCTGGTAGATGATGCCAGTGAGAGAGGTAAACTCTCTCTCTCTCTCTCTCTCTCTCTCTCTCTCTCTCTCTCTCTCTCTCTCTCTCTCTCTCTCTCTGAAAACACATTAAAACACACTGCAGATAATTCCTTCAGTCTCTCTAGTTTGAGGCTTAGCCTATTTTTTTAGAGCTATGATTTTGCTGGATTCTGTGTAGGTAGATGTTTTTGCACAAATGTGTATGTGTCTGTACTGGTGCCCAAGAGATAGTCAGCGCATACATGTATGAGTGCTGCGTGTGCCACTCCACCCTGTGCAATGCCGTTAATCCCTGTTTGGGGGAGATTAGGTCTTTAATTTGCCAGACACAGGGATTACACTCTGTTATTACCCTCAATCCCCCCCACTCCCCACCACCAAACCAGCCACTACCACACAGCAGCATTTCACCCTACGAGACCTCAGGTTAGTTGGGAAGTCACGGGTTGTGTGTTTGTGTTTGCACTTGTGTTTGGGCTGGGAGCAATGGGGAAGATCCTTGCAGGTAGAAGAGATGTAAAGGCACATACATAAAAGAAAACACAAACACACACTTATCTCTGATCCCTGCTGCTACAAATGGAGTGGGTTGGAGGAACAGCTTGTAATCCAGCTTTTGTTTTGTATGCATCTGTTTTGCATTCTTATCTGTTTATATATGTATTTATTAGATTTCCTCAAACAGCCGTTGGAGAAGTATGTGAGAAAATTAGAAGTCTCTGTCAAAGTAGTAAGGATGGAGCAGCGGTCCGGACTCATTCGTGCTCGCCTCAAGGGAGCTTCCATCTCCACTGGCCAGGTGTGTGTGTGTGTGTGTGTGTGTGCGCACGTGCACATATGTGACATCCACTCCACAGCAACCTGCTCTCCATATTGTGTTTGCACTTCTAGATTTGTCTTATGTTTTCTCTCCATGCTCTCAGGTCATAACCTTTCTGGATGCTCACTGTGAATGCACAACAGGGTGGCTAGAGCCTCTGCTCGCCCGCATCAAACAAGACAGGTAAGACACACATACACGGAAGATGCACACACCATTGGCAAGCCTGGAAAAAAAAATCAATAAACTATTGTTGAGCCTGCAGGGGGCTTGCCCTTGTGTTTATCTTGTGCTTAATTACTTATTCTGTTTACTGCTACCCGTAAGCAGGTACACACACACACACACACACACACACGAACAGTCACACACCAGCACATAGAGGAAAAAAAAAACACATGGTTTGCAAAGAGTAATGAGAGATGAGTGACAGCTTGGAAGTTGTTCTATAAATGTATTTGATTCTTGAGGTGCCACACCTTGGAGATGAGCACATACTCTTGATTGATGTCCACCCAGGGTTATGAAAAGCAGGTTGATGTGCTGTGTGCGTGGTGCGTGTGTCTGCACTGATGTGTTTTTGTTTGTTGCAGGAAGACAGTGGTGTGCCCCATTATCGACGTTATCAGTGATGATACTTTTGAGTACATGGCGGGATCTGACATGACATACGGAGGATTCAATTGGAAGCTCAACTTCCGCTGGTACCCTGTACCTCAGCGGGAAATGGACCGCCGCAAAGGAGACCGCACGCTGCCTGTCAGGTAGGGGATACAGTAGGATGAATCTTCAAATTAGATGTCTTTTAGTAATTATCTTTGTCATATTCATGAAACAAACTGCCACTGTCTATGCTTGAAGTTTAAAACTTTTCATTTTACGAAATAACATGTTTGACTCTGGGTTAGTCCTGACCTAACTGAATTCTGCTGAGGGGCCCTTTATACTCTTGAGCCATGTAAACCATTTTCTATGGCCTCACAGTCGCACCTGACAGCCCAGGGTTCCCACTGCAGCCTTCTATCCTTTGTTTACTTTGTTTACAGTTTGCTCCATCTGTCAGCCTGAGAAAAATTAGGCCTGCACACAGTGGCCATTAAATTAGGTACACCTGTGCAACTGCTCATTAGTGCAAATATCTAATCAGCCAATCACACATCAGCAACTCAGTATATTTCAACATGTAGAGACTGTCAAGTCAACCTGCTGAATTGCAAATTGACCCATCAGAAAGAGGAAGAAAGGTGAGTATTTCCAAAACCAACATTTCTTGGGTTTACATAGAATGGTCCAAAAAAGAGTGAGCAGAAATTATCTGGGGGAAAACAGCTTGTTGGTGCCAGAAGAGGAGATGCGAATAGGCAAGGAAGACAACAGTAACTCAAATAACCAAGGTATTTGACAATCAGGGTATGTAGAAGAGAATCTCTGAACGCACATCATATTGAGCCTTGAAGCAGATGGGCTACAGCAGACCACCCCGGGTGCCATTCCTGCCAGGTAAGAACAGGAACTCAGGCTACAGTTTGCATGTAGTCAGCAAAATTTGTATTGCCTTGTCTGATGGGTCCATTCTTCTGTGATGGTCATACAAATTTAATGTAAACAACATGGAGCCATGGATCCATCCTGCCTTATATGAGCATTTCAGGCTGCTGCTGGTGGTATAATGATGTTGGTGGTATTTTCTTGGTACAGTTGAGCACCTTAATACCAACATGAGCATGATCTAAATACCACAGTCTACCTGAGTGTCATTGCTGACCATGTCCATCCCTTTATGACCACCGTGTACTCAATATTCTAATGACTTCTTCCAGCAAGATGATGCACCATGTCCCAAAGTTCAAATCATCTCAAGCTGGTTTCTTGCACATTGACAGTGAGTTCACTATATTCAAATGGCCTTCACAGTTGCTCTAATAAAGCATCTTTGGGATCTGGTGGAACAGGAGATTCTTATCATGGATGTGCAGCTGAAAATTCTGCAGCAACTGTGTGATGCTATCATTTCAATATGGCGGAAAATGTTTCCAGCATCTTGTTCAATCTATGCAATAAAGAATTACAACAGTTCTGAAAACAAAAGAGGTCCAACCCAGTACTGTTGGTACCTAGATGTAAAAAAGAAAATGCACTAATTTTAAAAAGTTCCGTCGGGTCTAAAGAAAACTGAATAAACCAAATGAAAATTGATAAATTGTAATAAATATGAAATGTAGCAAATAATAAAATCTAACACTGAGCTTTGGCACCACTATTTGGAGATAATGGGTGGTGCTTAAAGTATTCTATTGCTGCAGTAAAGCCAATGTTTTATTTTGTGCAAGTGCACAGAAATACGTTTACACAAAGGAAGCAGTTATCCTTTCCAAGCTGCGGTTGATGAACACAGTTGCCCGTTTCAGGCTATTAAATGCAATATATGTTTGTATTTTACACTGACTTTTGTCAGGCACAAATACACAGAAACAACACAGTCCTGGAAAGCAAGTACAGACACACCAAACAAGTACCCTGCACAGTTTGGTTTGGAAGACGAGAGAAAGATGAACTGCAGGCTGCCACGTCAACTTAACCTTACTGTTATTTGCTGACATTGAACATGCAGAAGAGAGAGAGCTCACCAGATCGACATTTTTTTAAATGTCTCTTTTCATGACCCAAAGGATAGTTCTGCCTCATCCCCTCATAGACATTTTAAATACTGACACCTGCATTTACATGAGGGGGGCAGAGATGAGGGGCTTCCATAATTTGCAGGCACTGCTCATATAGTGAGATCCTGGCTGTCCAGCCCTGCATTAAACTCACTAATTCTGATATATTGCCTAACAGCTTTTTACATTCTTTAATCAGAAACACGTAGGCTCTGTGCCTAATCCTTCCTATAGAGGAACTCTTATCTTTTTCAATCCCTGTTTATTCTATGGCTGCTGCTGTGCAGCTGCCCTGACATCTCCATTAGGTTAAGTGAAAAAAGAAATTTACTTAAAGTGCTATAAGCACACACCAGGAGTCAAATCACTTTACAAACAGTATATATGTTACCGTTCGGTTTGCTGCAGTTATTCATAAAAGGTTCTCATGGCAGGAATACTGAAAGAACGGTGAACTTACCCTCTGCTGTTGAATGCGAGATGTTTTTGTAAGATTGTGTTTTTTGTTTTGAGGATTTTTTCTTTTGTTTGTAGACCTTGGAACTAAAATCAAGAGCCTATTTCTGCCTGTCTATCATCTCTTTTTCCTGCGCTTGTTTCTGAACGTGCTTGGTGCCAATATTCAAGGTCACACACACGCACATAATATAGCTTATGTAACACCCCGCGCCCCCGATTTCGGTTGTTTTTCTCAGTTCTGCTTGACAAAATTTTCCTTAGGGGGTCTTTTAAGTGGCCTAAAAAACAAAACTGGGTTGTTGTGTCAGGGCAGGAAATTAATTTACACTAATGACATGATTTACATAAAAAGCCCCCTCTGACACAAAGTGCTTGTGCATTATTGCACATATAGAGTTTGCAGAATGAAAATAAAATAAGTCTGTAAAGAATAACGCTGATGTGGTTTCAACCTTTCACGTGTGCAGTTGCCAGGGAATTTCTCTTCATTAGACGATGCAAACTGTGGTCTGCTGTTGTCACTCTCTGAGTAGCCACATATGTTGACAGCAGAGGAGAAAATCAGTAGCTAAGCTAGTTATTATGTGCTCCTCTACCTTGTAATTTATGGCAATGTGGAGAAGTCTGTACTCACTTGGGAATGTTCTCTTAACTGCTATTGGCCTGTAAAAAAAAAATACAAACAGAAAAGATCTAAAGAAATTCTCAGAGCTTACTAAAAGGCGGTGTGTCATGTAGACTGTAAATCCTCCACACATAAAGCTGAGAATTACCCACCTTTTGATGGTTTTTACAGTGGCAGTGTTTCTGTTTATTTCAGTCCCATGATATGTTGAGACAATAAACGCTGCTTTTATGTATGTTAGCACCAATCTCTGTTTAGCTAAATGGCTTTAATTAGGATCAAGGATTTACTGTAAATTAGTGTGTTTTTGTTTTATTGCGGTGTGTTTGAGAGTCATAAAAATAGTGATTTATTGTAAGTTAGAGGATTTGGAAAGCTTTGATATATCTTTAGTAAAAAAGAAAAGGATACATCTATTGTGTTAGCTTCACAGTTATTGTCTTTTACTATAAAACCACATTTATGAACTGTTTGACAAACTTGTTTTTCCATTTCTGGGTTTCTTATTATTTTCCAGTCTCAGCCAGCTGCTGGACATGCACCATCAAATCTGCGTGCATTCAGGATATGTTTGTCTGTTTGTATGCAACGTATTGTGTTTTTGTAAGCGATCAGAGATTTTAAGCGAAAGCAATAACAGGCAGTGGAGAAAAATAAGCCTGCCCTACAGAGGAGGAAACTATTCTGTAAGTGGGAGAAAAAAAGGGAAGAGGCCTTGGGGCCATTTAACTCTGACATGACTGTCAAAGTAACAGAGAGGAGAGGAGAAAAATAGGAAATCAGCAGAGAACAGGGGGTAAGAGCAGGGAAATATAAAACTCTGATGGGGTGTGTAGATACTGAATGACCTTTAGGAATAAGGCTGTCAGTGATTTATTTATTTTTTTTAAAGTGGCACTAACCAGCCTCACTCCTAATTTACCTTTTCTCTGATGTCTCTGTCCAGGACTCCCACCATGGCAGGCGGCTTGTTCTCCATAGACAGAGATTATTTCCAGGAGATTGGCACATATGACGCAGGCATGGACATCTGGGGTGGAGAGAACCTGGAAATCTCTTTCAGAGTGAGTGAGCACACCCACTGACGATTGACATGACTTTATTCTTCCATTCAGAAGTGTCAGCTAGGGTTCAGAAATGCACACAGACACGCACAGATGTTACACCTCTAAATCGACTTCTCTGAATAAATTGTTGACCTGACTAAGACTTCGTCAGACGTCATCCAGGCTGGCGTCCAGTCAAACTTATTAAGACTGTCACAACACAGACAGGACCAGTCTGCGTCATCCATCTCCCAGCTGAGTTCACTGGTCTGTCTTAGCTCGTTCAGTGGCCAGG
The DNA here is from genome assembly GCA_015106715.1 of Bujurquina vittata. NCBI lineage: Eukaryota > Metazoa > Chordata > Actinopteri > Cichliformes > Cichlidae > Bujurquina > Bujurquina vittata. The sequence continues at coordinate 50,443 of VUQK01001070.1, read as the reverse complement.
ACTTACAGTATGTCTACAATTTATTCTCTATATTGGTGTTGACAAGGCTTGTTTCTCATAGATTTGGCAGTGTGGTGGGACTCTAGAGATTGTCACATGCTCTCACGTGGGTCACGTGTTCAGAAAGGCGACGCCTTACACATTCCCCGGAGGAACGGGACAGATCATCAACAAAAACAACCGGCGTCTGGCAGAAGTTTGGATGGACGAATTTAAAAACTTTTTCTACATCATCTCTCCAGGTGAGTTTTGTCGTGTGTGTTTGTATTTGAGTGTTTGCATCCGTGTATGTGCTCATGTGTGGAGGTTAATTTCTGTGGCAGGTGTGATCTATCCATTAACCCGCTGACTGCGTGATATTGCAGTGGTGACCCAACAGTGCAGGATGAGGCAGGCAGCGAGTAATTTCACGCTACAAAGCATCTGTTAGCTTGCATGAACACACACAAGCTTGCAATGGAGAACGAACCAAAAGAGAAGCAGATCTCCTAAAATTAAGAATATTTTTAGACGCAGAACGCTTCGTGGAACACTTTTATACCTCTCTTACTTTTGTTTAGCAACTGCTGGTTGTCCACAGGGGGTGCTCTTCTGTTTTTCTTACACTGGTTCCAATATCTGTCCAGTTTTATAACAAAGGGCTTTCCGAGTTGGAACGAAAGTTGAGCATTAATTAGATCAGTGCTCCAGCATAACAGTGAGATCATAGACTGTAAAAGATGGGCATAAGCTTCTAGGTCTGAAAAATGAATAGGCATTCATTCTAATGGTCACCGGGGGGATACTCCTCTGATTTTAAAGAGAAGCCTGAATGCACAGTTTTGTTTTGTTTTTTTTTAAAAAGGGGGGGGGGATCATGGCTCCCTCAATTAGTGACTTAAATTAATGATGATGAGTTTAGTTTGAAGTCTCACTCTATAGAACAAGATGTTTATTCTGTGAATAAATATATATATATTTTATATATTTGGCATTAGAGTCAAAATGTTTATTATCCTATATCCCAGCAAATTCCAGCTGACATAGGACGAGAGTGAAGGTACACCCTGTACAGGTTGCCAGCCTGTCGCAGGGCCAACACAGAGTCACAGACAGCCATTCACACTCACATTCATGCTCTCATTCACACCTATGGGCAATTTAGATTAGCCAATTAACCTAACCCCAGTAAGTGCATGTCTTTGGACTGTGGGAGGAAACCGGAATGCCCGGCGAAACCCCACGCAGACACAGGGAGAACATGCAAACTCCACACAGAGAGAGGCCGGGCTAAGGTGGAATCAAACCCGGGCCTTCCATATGGAATTCTAACTGTGAGGCAGCAGTGCTAACCACCGTGCCACCGTGATAATTAGTACTTCCACATTATCTGTAGGGATTAATGTGATTGGGAATGGGTGCCTGTCTCTTTGTGTTAGTGATAGAGTGGCAGCCTGTGCACAGTGCACCTGACCTCTCACCTCTCATAGCTGGGATAGCTGAGAGCGACCCTGAATTGGATAAACTGTTAAGAGTATGGATGCATGAAGACATGAATGGATTTAAAGGGAGATGTTGACTTTAATTTTTAACATAGTTGGTAATAGTGGTGTAAAGTTAACAGAAAAAGCTGAAGAGAAGGACAGTCAGAGTGCTCACCTCCCCCACCCCACATTTTTTAGATTATACTGCAATAGATACCACTCCAATATTGTCATATTCCATCATAAATTACTAGATCACAAAGGCTAGAAATGAATTTTATTGGCTTTTAACAACTGTAAAATATGATTTTTATATTTTCTTGAAAAAAATGAGCTCTACATGATACATGAAGATGCAGATAATGGCATATATAGTGTGGATATGTATGATGTACCCTCATGGTATCCTCTAAAAATACATTTGTTGAGATATAAATTGTACATCTGTGTGTGATTTTTTTAAAATATTTTTTGTAGAGTTTGCGTTATTGTATTTTAATTTAAAATGGAAAAAAAGAGTGAACTATCAACAGTAATTGTTTATACCTGAGTATCAAATTTCATCACAGTACATTCAGAGATGTGAATTTTAAAAATGTGGCCATGAGGGAAGGAATTTTTTTTAATGTTTTTGGTGACCTTGACCTTTGACCTTTGAAAATTAAATTGTATGTTCTTGGGCCCCGAATAAATATTTCCACAAAGTCAGGGTTCTAGCCAGCAGTTGATTGCCTGGCGCTGCACCATCCTGAGGTCGCTGTGCACAGGGCTGAGAATTTCACCTTCGCTATTGGAACTGTTCTATCACTACAGTTAGCAAGCGGGTGTGCACCCCACACACACCACCCACCACCGCTCGTTGCAAATACCAGACTGATTGATTTATTTATATTTTCCTCTGGTTAGATCACTGCACTAGTATTATTTCACTGCAATTTGCAATCTACCACTGGGCAAGGCCAGTTTTGTTCACAATGTGCACGCAGGATCTCGCAATCATCCTGTTCACGCTTGATTTTGCAGGGCAAAATGGCGACCAGCATGAAACTGAGTAGGACATAAAGGAAAAGGGTGCTGAAAGGACAATTTTGGGCTACCTATTAAACATACAATCCCAGGAGCTTGTCTTGTTTCTTGTCTTCGTAGACTCACAATGATAACACACTGATATGTTGCTTAAAGAATGTTTATTAACAATATCTGCAGGTAAATGTGCATCTTATTTTCAGAGCATCAGGAACGGGATAACCCTAACCCTAAGTTTTATCAATTGTGCTTCAAAACTTTAAGATTGCATAAATATGTTAATATTGTCACAACAATAAAGAATCCTTTTAAATATTCCTGGATCCAGATCATGATCCAGATCAGCACCAAAATGTAATCAATTGTTCCTTGTACCAACCCAAACCATTCCAGAAACTTTAATCAAAATCCGTTCATACTTTCTGAGTTATCCTGCTAACAAAAGCAACCGAAAACATAACCTGTGGGCAGTGGGCGAGGTAATAATGGAGGTAATGGAGCATGACTGAGTATGTAGAAGAAGTGGACTGTCTTGCTAGACAGGTTAGACCTTACTGAATTTAAGCCAAGGGACCGCACAATTTCTAAACATGATTTGATCCTCATCATATAGATTTTAGTAGCATCTCAACTTTACTGTTTTGTTTTTTTTTTTTTTTTTTAAGTGAAAAACAAATTTGTGGGAGTTGGTTTTTTTCAGGGTTAGTATTTTTTTTGGTCTTTCCCTGTGGTTGTGTGTGTGTGG
>VUQK01001070.1:12271-24741 GCA_015106715.1 Bujurquina vittata | reverse complement strand
GACGAGGAGGACTCGGCGCCGGAGCCCGCCGCTGTCTCTCCGGGGGAGAGACAGCGGCGGGCTCCGGCGCCGAGTCCTCCTCGTCTGCCATGTTCCCCCTGTAGATCCAGCAGTCCAACCAACGGATCCCCGCGTGAGGGAGGAAAACAATGACGTACAATATCAAATGACCAAGGGCATTATGGGCAATGAAGTGCCTGCGATGCCCCGTATTCCTTCCTGTAGTTTTCATAGTTGCATTTAGAGCGCTTTTCTCATCACTCTTCTGGTGTATGTTTTGTTGTTGTTTTAATTTAGGGTTAGAGGCTCTTATTGTTATAATTTATTTGATTCAAGTAGCAATACACTTCATAAGTATTTGAAAGACATGAAATTGTTAAACATAGTGACAATCAAAATGATTTCTGAAATTCTGAACAACACTATTTAAAAATATATATATTTTTAAGCATGTAAGTTGAGTTGAATTCCAGCTAAAGTTGCGTCACACTAACTTAAAACTGTACAGCTTACATGGCGTAAGCCCCTTTCTCCCCAAACACTTGCAGCTACTGCCTAAAGCCTTATGGTGGTGCAGTGGTTAACACGGCCACCTCATTGCAAGAAACTTTGTGTGGAGGTTTTGCATGTTATTAGAACAGATTTTATTATGACTATTTCATCTTTTTGTTGCAGTGCATGTGTGATATGTGTGTTTTCTTACAGTATGTATTTCATTCTCTGCTGAACCTGTCACAAGTGTGAATGTATGAGTAATTTGCACATTGTATAACAGACTCCACATAATACTACATATCTTTGACGTCTGTGTCCTCTGCCCAAAATCTAATTATGTTACATTCTATTAAAGTCATGCCCTTTGGCTTTATGCTTTCCGAGTGAGAACGCAATGTGAGACTTCACCACAGTGTCTATTTTGTGTGTTCTGTGTTGTATGTAATCTCTTCAAAGGTTTTTCAGCAATAAGCACAGCCATGAGAGATGTTTCAATGGGAGACATCTTAACACATTCAGCAATTTTTAATACACATCAAATGCTACAATAGCAACCTGGGGGAAAAGAAAATTAATCCACATGTGAGGACAATTTTTGCTTCTGTTCACTGTGTTATTGCTTGCACAAGCAATAGGAGTAACGCTTTCATGAGTCTTTTGCTGTCTGTCACAGTGTCACAGTACTGATCAGCAAAACAGTTACTGTGCTGGAGGAAGTGAGATGGTGAGATCAGACAAAAACGTACAAAAAAAACATTTATGAAAATCTTTCACATGGTAGATGCTCGTGGTTGTCTCTTGAACCCCGGATTTCATATTCCTAATACCAGTCAACAATATTTTTCTTCTATTCTTGCAAAGGCTGAGATGCACAAAAACATAGCAGGGTGAGGGCACAGGAAGTGTTTGTGAGAGCTGTTTTACTTTCTTTCATCCTCAGAAACCATTTGTGTTTTAGCCAAGCTCAACATTAGTCACCAGTGCACAGTGGTTGTCTGAAATCATTCCCAGATTTTCTGGTGCATGCAGGATTTGAAAGTCTTGTGAGATGTACTTATTGGAATGGAGTCCTCACATTTTTTTAATAACTGGAAGCTATAATTAAGACTGAAAATAACTGGCCTATTTTAAACTAGTACTACTCTTTAGTCAGAACTCCTTTTTTATTACTCAGATCAGAATGTCACCTCTACAGTGCAACTTTAATACTTCAGATCCCACGTATGAATAATGAATATATAGTCTGTCATGTTGAATATATCTAACATAGTCTGTGCAAAGGGCGCACCTGTATGTGGCATCAGATAAAAATGTTATCTTTTTTTATTGCTGCTTCATCTTCTCTACTTTCTTGTTTCCCATTCTGCCATGCTGTGCTTCATCATGGCGTCCCCATCAGCAGGTAGAAGGTGAGAGCTACTATGAGCAGTAAGCAGAGGGGAGAATTGAACGTCTGATAAGCTGTGGAGGGCATGAAGATGTCCACATACTTATAGATACTGATCATGTGCTCGCTGACAGGGGGACTGTCGATGTCATGCCTCGTTATGGAACCTGTTGGATGGGTTAGATGAAGGAGATGTCACAAAGGACAAAAAACAAAGGCAGTGTGATTTGATGCTAAAGACTGATCACGCACCTTGAATGGCAGGTCCCCATGCAAACAGGTAGTACCATGAGAGGTGTAAGTCCACGAGTGTCTCCTCCCTGGGGACGTACAACGGTCGCTTGAAACGGCAGGTGACACGGTTGTTCTCAAATATGCCCTCTTCATCTCGAGCCGGATTCCTCTTGATCTCCTTGGCCCACTGGCCGACGTTGTAGAAGTGATGTATCCTCACGCGGCCATTATCATCATGCACACAAGCCATGACATCATCTCCTCCCTCAGGAAACAGAGAGTGTTATTTCCAAAATGTACATAAATTTGTTCTTTGAAAAGGCTGAACATTCTGATGCAGTAGATGCAAAATATACACACTATTAGGCACACCTGTTAAACTTCTAGGCACACTTTCGGCCGCATCATTTAAATGCTGCAATCTACCTGTATTGTTGCTGACCATATCCATCCCTTTATGACCACAGCGTACCCATCTTCTGATGGCTGTTTACAGCAAGATGTTGCACCATGCCACAAACCTCACATCATCTCAAATTGATTTCTTGAACATGACTGTGCATGTTCATGACACTGCACTCAAATGGCTTTCACAGTCACCAGATCTCAGTCCAGCAGAGCACCTTTGGGGTGTGGTGGAACAGGATATTCACATCATGGATGTGCAGCTGACAAATCTGCAGGAACTGTGTGATGCTGTCATGTTAATATGGACCAAAATTTCTGAGGAATGTTTCCAGCACCTTGCTGAATCTGTGCCATGAATAATTATGGCAGTTCTGAAGGCAAAAGGGGGCCCAACCCAGTACAAGCAAGGTGTACCTAATGAAGTGGCTGGTGAATGTAAATATAGTCACCGGGACACAGACTATAATTGTCCACACATGTAAGCACCAAGTTTGAGTGCCATAGAACTGTTGCACAAATGAAGACTGTAATGGTTGTCCATATTTCAAAATTTTCTTTCTTATTTTAATGCACGTGGTCCAACGTGATATCTGCATGCTGTTAGTGTTCCTACAACATTACGTAAATGATGCTCCAGGACATGATTGCAATGAACCAGTTTCATTGTTGTGACCTCAACTTTATAACCTGGGGTGGAGGGGCAGCAGATGGGAGAATCTTAGCTTCAAGGATTTTTGTCTGAAATTATGAAAGTGTTTACTTTAACCCAAACATTGTTTTTATTAAACAAACTGAATAAAAACCTATTTTTCAAGTGAACTTCCTGTGAAGTTAAAAAAAAAGGAAAGGATAACATAGACTTCTAGTTTCACATGTGACATAAACCCCAGAGTGAAAGTCATGTGTTCAATCCACCGTAACTAGATATCGTTCTGTGAAACTCCCAGGGTTTGCACCAGGGGGGGACCAGGACCATGAGTTTTGTGGGGATCCTTTTCAGCTTGTGAACCAATATAACTTATGATAGTAGGTTCTATCCTCAGCGTATGAATCATAAGCAGTTCAACTGTCTTTTTTTTATTGTTTTGTTTGTATCGTTTGGTGTCTCTAAAATATCTCTAAAATACTTAAATTGTTAAATAGTAAAAAAAAAACTCTTGGGTTTCAAATCAGTGTCTTAAATGATGTTGTTTTTATATTATTGTTAGATGTGTTTTAATACTGTATATAAAGTTTTACATTCGATCAAATAACTTTCAAGCATTTAGCGAACAGTTTATTTTGGACATCTATTAAGTTACTGAATTTCATATTTAAACCAAAAGATGCAAACACATATTGTGCTGGCCGTAACGAGCCATGAGACTCGTGATTTTCAGCAGTCAGAGGGAATGTGGGGCTGCTCACCATTTTCTTATCAGATGAGAAACCTACGGCCACCCAGCCATCTGTATCTGCGCTCATCTCAAACTCCACATCTGTCCCGATGCGACGGTAACTCAGAAAATAGTCACACGTCTCTGCATCACACCCCGGTTTCCCATACCTAAGTGCAGATAAATAAATATTAGTGCTGATATAAATAAATACAATTGTTCACTAGAAATAAGATCTCAGCTAGGAGCAAACAAACTAGGGCACTTTTTTAAATTATCCAGGTTACAAAAAAGAAAGAATAGATTATGGTGAATTCCCATGTTTAGCATCAGCTTCTGAAGTCAGGACACAGATTCTAGGATGAAGGAGGGGGATTGCAGTTACATTTGAGCTCTGTTTTCAGAAAGACAAAAAGACAAAAAGGTGGATCACCAACCTGATGCATCCTTTGGTTACTCCACAGTCGCTGACTTTGATCTTGGCAAAGGGATCAACTGGGGGGGCTGTGGGGAATGGATAACCTGCAAAATGTAAAAAGTAAATACATAAATAAAAATTCTGTTGGTTTCACACAAAACAGCTGATCCATGTTTTCAGGACAACTGAGGAGAGGCCATCTGCACTCTGTGGGTGAAGAGGAAGGGGTGGGCAGCTACCATCAGGGAGCTGGCCTGGGTGCTGAAAGGCCTCATGCAGAGGCGACAGGTTGGATGCAAGACAACAATGGCACATGTTCACCTTTCTCCTGCCCATTTTAGGCCCCAGGTCCCTGTGTGTTTCAATTGTTCTGCATGTAAAAAGAATGTAAACAAAAACAACAGCGAGCGAACTGAGCGAGATCCTCACCATCATCCGACAGATATCTGGACTCCAAAAACTCGGAGGCGAAGGTGCTGTAGGAGTCCTTGTGAGGCTCTTGGTGTCCAGGCTCTCCGTGCTCACCGTGGCCGGTCCGGAGTGCTCCCTCATCGGTGGGGCTCGGCGCGACCCCGCAGCATCCACCGTGTATCAGCAGCACCAAAAGCTGCACAAGCCACCGCAGGAAAATCATGACCAGTGATGAAGGAAACGCTGGTTTAAAAACAAAACAAAACCCCCAAACCAAAAATGAACCCGACTATATCGACCAGGAATAAAACTGGACGTCCATCATTGTTTGAATTTCTGCATCTTCGCAGGTTTCCTTGCACCGTCACAGAATCGTCTGCTCATCCTGTTTATTTGCAGGGATGCGAGGGTACACAGCTTATTAGCAGGCTAATCCAACTCTAAATTACCCAGAATGGTAATCTTACCATCGAATTCAGCTATTCGCCCATAGTCCTCTTAGAAACCACGATCTCGATGAATAGATGGCTTCTAGAGCTCATTAATCTTTTCATAGGCTATTTCTCTGCGCTGGGCCGGATAAATGGTATCGCCCAGCCGCCCTCTCCTCTCTTCTCTTCAGTCAATCACGGTAACGTCCAATGAGCAGACGCTACGTGCTGCCATTAGTATCGATCAACCGGAGATTAAACACGGTTCCCACAACAGCTGACACAGTATCTCAGATGTTTGAAGTATAGAATGATGAAATGCAAATTAGTAGGCCTATAGATGGCTGTTTTATCCCGAGAGTTGGGAAGATTTCATTGCCAGGTCCGCGGTCAGGATTTAAGCTTTCGTCATAGACACGCAAAAATAAAACAAACAAACAAGCAAACAAACAAAATAAGTGTATTTTATTGTTTTGATAAGGTATGTGTTAAATTATGTTTACTTCTCCAAAACCTGGAATGCAATCTATTCGATATTAAAACAGGGAAATTAACCTATAAATTACCCACCATATTTGCAACCCTGAAGACATCTTATTAGTGTCCTCGGGTGCAGCAAGTTGTTCTGTTTTATTATTTTTCCTGCTTCATTGCTGCATTAAAAAAAACACCTAAACATCCCACTGCTCAGTTTAACCTTGTATCCATGTCATTTGTAAAATCAGGTCCAGACATTATGCCTCAAATATCTATCTATCTATATATTTGGGGCATAATGTCCCCACATGTCTTATCCCACACTCTGTAGTAGCCACATACAGATGCGCATTTCTAAATCATAGACTCTCTTTAGGTGGGCATGATTGTGTACATATTTTGTATGTACATCACATTATTTAACAGTACTTTTCATTCATCCATTTTCTGCCGCTTATCCGGGTCCGGGTCGCGGGGGCAGCCTAAGCAGAGAAGCCCAGATCTCCCAGCTCATCCGGGGAGACATTGAGGCCAGTCGAGATTTATCATCTCTCCAGCGTGTCGTGGATCTGCTCCGGGGCCTCTTGCCGGTAGGGCATGCGCAGAGAGGCGACCAGAAGGCATCCTACAGTCAGATCCTAGTCGGGCACCTCAGCCGACTCAAAAAGAGTCCTCGAAAAGAGATAAGTAGTTTTGGGGGAAAAAAAAGAAAAAAAAAGACGCAAAAAAACCCTCCTCAGCTGAACCCCGTCCTGTTTTTCTCTGTGAGTGCATAGAGTCACAGTCCTGCCACTAGATGGCGACATGAATCCACGGGCTCGTCTTTATGACGAGTTTGGCTTCACTGGCCTCTCTGCTGAAGCTGATCTTTGATTTTAACGTTTATTAGTTTCATTACAGAATGACTAAAACGTTGGACCGCATATACCACATCAAAAACATCTGAAAATTCTAACGTTGACGTAAATTATTTTCTAATGACGCATAAAACATAAGGGTGACAGTGAATTTTCCAGTCATCATTCCTCTTTAAAAACTTATCAACCATATCTCCAAATCTAAAGTTCATAAAAAAAGGTGTAAAAAATTACTTAAAACTTTTTTTAACAAGAAAAAGAGAAAAAATAAGACAGTAAATTTTAATCAGGCTGATAAAATTACCTACATAAAAACATGAGAAAAGATTTTTTTTTAAAAAGTTACTTGAATGAGATACTTCAGTGTTTTGCCAAAAAGAAAACAAGATATGGGAATCCTTTAGAGTTTAAGATTTGTGGCAGCAGCAGCGGGTAGGAAGCACACGAGGAAGGCAGGGAATTTCTGTTGTTTATGTCTGTGTCCTGTGGGTGGCGCTGATGTTACACAGTGAAACTGACAAAGTATTATTAGACTACGATGACTGTCAGGTAACTCTGAGTGACACCCATGATTGAACGGCCTGAAAGTTTAAAATGTTTTTTCTTGTTTTTGTTTTTTTAATAAATCAAAAAATCCAAAGTCAGACTGATATCGCCTTGAATTTTAATTCACAATTAGAACCTCCTGTAGGATTAAAACAGTTACTTTTGCAGTCTGATTTTTCATGCATGTTGCAATATGTCTTTGTGCATGCTTGCATGCATGCATTCATGTATCCATAAGCTTATGTCAGATCCGGGCCTATAGAACACCACTCATGGATGTAAAGCATGCGTGTCATACGTGTGTGTACATACTAGAATGTATGACCTTTAACCTCTCTGCTCTTCACATCATCTCTCTCTGGGCAGACACAAATCAGCCTGATCAATCGCTTCTCTTGGTCTCAATCCACCCAATTATCCCTTGTTTATCCTCCTATTATTTCCACCTCTACCTCAGCCCTCTCTCCCCCGTCTATCTCACCCTCTCTCTCTCTTTCCCAATTACCATTCCGCATAGGGGGGCATTGCTTGCTGGGTAATGAGGGACTCTGGGCATACCAATCTTAGCTTAATAGCCTTAAAGGGCCACTCATTAATACAAACACTTACTCTGACTCTCCGTCTCATACACACACACACACACACACACACACACACGCACACGTGTCCACACTCATCTCTGCCCATACATCATGCTGTAGATAGAGATGGAGTGACAGAAGCAGAGAATGAGCGAGGGACTTGATGGAAGCAGTAGGAGAGAGAGGAAGGGAGAATGAGACAGGATAGAGGAAGGGGATGGGGGGGCGCGGGTCTGGTAAATGTCAGCGGTGTGTCTCCTGGGCCTGAGAGATGAGTTAGTGACAGCAGAACAATGGCTGCTGGATCCATTCAGAAACGCAGCTGCTATGAGTGCATGCACCAGCACTTGTAAAGGCACAGCTTAAACACACTCACACTAACTCAAAACTAAACTAAAAATGCATGAGTGGTCCATTGAGCAACCACACAGTGGTGCATGTGGACACCCAAGGTAAGCCCTGCATGTTATGGAGGATCAGCAGCAATGTGAATGGCTTAGTCAGGGCTGTCAGTCAAGAAGAGCCCCCTGTAGACTGAAAACTGTCCATTTGAACTTAAGCCCTCCATCCTTCTTCTTTCTCTCTGTCACCTTATACTATACCTTATTCTATGAATAAACCAAAACCAAAATATATCTAATCTAACAAGCATTACTCATAGAGCCACATGTCTCACATTTTATAGAAGTTGTTGTCCAAATACTATTAAAAAAAGGTAACATTTCAAGTGTATGATTGGAATGATTTTTAGTCTCCCACATACAGTAAAGACTCTTTTTTCTTCTCTTGTGTACTGTTTTAGAAGGGTAAAATTAATCAGGAAGTCACAGTGAGATTAAACTTCTTTTGCAAGAAAGACCTGGCAAAGGTAGCAGCCACGCAAACTAAAAACATCTAAAAAAAATTAGCTACAAATGCAACATAAAATAAAGGGTCTACAACATATTATACAATATACAAAGGCACATAACTTAAAACATTAGTGGCCACACAAGAAAAACATCTCCTTCTCTGCTTTCCTTATAAATTTTTTAAATTTACCCATACATATAGGAGTCTTTAAATTAAGGTCTTTCTGTAAATTATTCCATGCCAACAGTGCGTAGCAAGAAAACACTTTCCCCCAGAGCTGTCAGAACTCTACATCAAAAAGTAACAATTTAAAGGAGTGTTGCTGGTAACTACTGGCATTAGGACACTGGGGGGTACATAGGTTAGCTGGAAGTTTATCCAGTATCGATTTGTAGAGAAAAATATACAATAAATGCAATGGTGAATAAGAGGCTTTTTTATTTATAAAAATCTTAGAGCTGCGTGGTACACTGAATCAAGACTGTAAAACTGAGGAGGAAGCATGCATATACACTACGGTAGCTTCCGCAAGTTTTTTTTTTTAATAAAAAGTAAAGCAAGATTTATTGCTGAAGCAAAAAACTATCTTTACTTTGAGCTTCTTAGATTAGTAATGTATACATCAAAGAGAAACTTGCCATCTATCCATATACCCAAATACTTGTAGACATCAGATGTAACAACACTAAAGTCTTCAAACCCCTGTGGGTGAGCTTTTGAGGGGACCATATTTGTTTTTTTACATAAAGCCAGTTTTAAATGCAGAAAAGCAGTTTGTAATGAGTGAAATAAAGACTGAAATGCTTGTACTGCCTGTCCTACAGAGGGAGCATGTGTGTATATGACAGTATCTTCAGCATAAAGATACATTTTTGCTGGAATGCTTTTGCGCAATTTATAAAAATAGAGAATGAAATAGATCCCAAAATGGGACCCTCTGGCACACCTTTATTTATTTTAAGAAAATCAGATTTATGTTCCTCTGAATGAACACACTAAGTTTGATATAAAAGATAATTTCAGAACCATTTAAGAGCCTTAGGACCAAATGCAGTATACATTTTTTTCCAGCAACAGTTCATGATGTACGGACTCCATCACCAGCTGTGTCTTAATATGTATATCTTTGTGTCTTAATATGTATATCTTTGTGTCTTAATATGTATATCTTTGTGTCTTAATATGTATATCTTTGTGTCTTAATATGTATATCTGGAGCATCCAATACGCTTTCAGGCCTACAGACAAGTGCCAGACTTCATCTTTCCCTAAAGAATAACCCGCCATTATCCTCTTAACTTTACCTTACCTCTCTTTATTCCCGCTTCTCTGTTACTCTTTGATGGGTAGTAGCTCTATACCTAAAGTAGAATAGTAGAGGTTTCCTTTTATTCCCTCATGAAGGAACAGAAGTAAACCTGTAGTTTTTTTTCTTCCTCTTATTTTGGGATCTAAATTGAATATCATTCTCTCATTCTCTACCCAGCAGGAGCTAGATCACTTATCGACTCGAGCCTGTTTATAACACCGAGCTATTACCTCTGTCTCCAACTCTCTCTCTCTCTCTCACGCACAAGCAGTCATAAAGCGAGGCTGTGATCTAGCTGCAGGGATTCATTTAGGAGTTGTCAGAAATCACTTTGCTCACAGAGGACAGTAAGCACTATTGGCATGCCTTCTCTCTGCAGACTGGCCCCATCGCGACCTTGTTCACACCCACAAAGTTTTTAACATTGGTATGTTTATTGCGCTTACTGGGTAATCGTCTGTAACAGAAGGTAGAAAAGTGAGTCTCTCTCTGGGTTATTTGCATACATCGTTTGGTTTGTGCTGTTTTTCTGTTGGGATGACTGTGTGTACCAAAGGCTGAATTGTTCCATTGTCCTGATGAAATGTTTGCATTAGAGATAAGGAGGCACAGATGAGACATCGATTAGTGCTCATTAAACACCTCCAACTGTGGTGACACACAAAAGTAGTGGAACACATTCATATTTACATACTCAGCTGCATGCATAGGTACAGCTAACAAACAGAAAAATATATTTGTGCTCATTCAAGCCTCTCGTACATTGGTCCTTTCTCATGTGAGTCACTCTCAAAGCTTGTATTGACAGCTGATTTAAAATGCTTGTTGTCAGTAGACTTATCCATTAAGCTGTAACATCGCTCTCTCTCTCCCCATATAGACATGCCGACTGGCTGGGGCCTTAAGCAGTGATTATGGTGTTGGCAGTGGGAGCTGGGGGCTGTACTGTCATTAGTCTGGTTAATCAGAGCCTTGCTCCAGGTTAAGCTCCGCAGCCTCAAGAGACAGGCTGATGAGCTGAGAGCCGTGCCCAGCCTACAGTTCTTGGTTCTGGGCTCCAGCGGCTCCCCTGGCCCCTGCCTGCTCCAGCCAGTAATCTATAACTCTCCCCTGGAGCAATGCATGGAAGCTCAGCCTCCTGGACAACACTGACACATCATGCATGGTAATGAGACACACAGAATGACACACTCTCTCTCTCTCTCTCTCTCTCTCTTTCTCTCTCTCTCCCTCTCTCTTTCTCTCACACACTCTCTCTCTCTCACACACACACACACACACACACACACACACCTGTTCGCACACACCCACACTTACCGCTGATGCAGTGTTAAGGATCATCACTGAGTTTCTATGAGTTTGTTCTGCTTGGTCTTCAAGTGCAAGATTATAGGCTCAATAATACTCTGAAAAAAACAAGCGGGTCCTTGTGACCTTGACTTAATGATCGATTTGATTTGACTTCTAAATGCTTTACTACCCATGTCTATGGAGACCAATAGTAACCAGCTCAGCAGAATGAGTGTATAATGACCACAGGGACTGCTGATTTTCAAACAGGAACTACCCAGACACACACACACACAAATACTCAAATAAATTCCCATGGGGTCAAGCGGGTTTCAGTTAAACAGGGACCCTCCAGGGAGTGGTGTATCTGAACCAGGCCTGCTATTGGCCCGCCTCCTCTAGCCCAGCATCCCCTGTGAGCTCATTAGCCCCAATCATAACCACTTCCCTATGTTCCTCTACACACTCCATCCATTGCCTCCTTGCCACACAAATTGCGCCTTCCATCAGAATTGGACAGCGAGTGTGTGTCTGTAACAGCAGGAGTGCATTTGTGTGTATGTGTGCTAAAAGGACAAGGAAGGTCGGAGAGCCCCGAGAGCCTCCGATGTTTCCCAGTGGACTTTGCACACACAACTAGAGCAGAGAGAAGTAGGTGGAAAAAGAGACAACTGGTAGAAGGAGGTTAAGAAGTGTGTTTTCAGGTGATAAAGTAGATGACCAGGTTTCACTTTGGGGACTCCGTTCTGCTCTTTTGTGCTGTGTGACCCAGATGGGTGGTGAGGGAGACAAAGAGGAAAGAGGGAGAAGCAGGGAGAGATAAAGAAAGAGGGTATTCATTTAAAAAATGAGCATGCGCTGCAGACGCAGGAAGGACCCAAGAGAACCACAGAATGGGATGAGACAACAAAGAGGCCCATCATCAGTTTAGTGAATAGATCTGTCTGTCTATCTATCCCTTTTATCTCCCTCTGCTTTCTTTTTTTACCATCTCTTCCACTCATAATCAGCCTCTCATTGTGCTATTAGTAGAGCCTGTAGTCTTAATCAGAGGCTTGGCACAGACACCATCACTATCCGCTGCCCTTCTCACACACACACAAACACTAAATAAACAGATTTTAATGTGACACCAATCATGTCATCTACTCAATGAGCCCTCCTCCCTTTCCCTTTTGTAGCCCACACCCCAAACATAACACATGGGAAGCTTGGCTCCCTGATCCATCAGTCAGCCAACACACTCCCACTATAAAAATGTGTGTGTGCCTGTGCGTCTTTTGATGGTGTGTATCCCAAGGGAAAGAATGATGATTTTAACTGGGTAACCTGAATCACCTCCTATCCCAAATCCCTCGTGCATGAATACTGTAAACACGTGCACACACACACACACAC
>VUQK01001068.1:14274-30166 GCA_015106715.1 Bujurquina vittata | reverse complement strand
TATTTTTTCTAAAAATTTTGGCCCGGCGAAAACCCCAAATATTTTTTTTAAGTAGAAAACCCCCCCCCCCCCCCATTTTTTTGTTCACATGGGCTGCATAATATAAAGGAAAGTTTTATAAAAGTAAACCTCAAGACCTCAAGAAGACAAAGGTATTCAATTATTACTTCTGGTGCGTTACCAGAACTAATAATTGAAGAATACACCAATTAACAACAACCATATCAAAGAACCAACCAAATGTTGCGTGTGCCAGGGCATGGACCTTTGATTGTGCCTTGTGGGTTCTGGCACCCTCAAAACGGGAAGCAAATCCTTTAAGTCCTGCAGGTTGCGGAGTGGAGATTCTGTGGATTTGGCTGGTTTCCATGCATCCTCAGGGGATTCAGTACAAATAGGATCTGGAAAGTTCAGAGACGCTGCAAGAGTGAGACACGAATGGCATGAATTCCTCAACATTAGAGCTGGTAGTAGTAGAATTTACATGGGAAACGTTTTTAAAACTTTATTTTGGATGAAAGATTGCAAAGTTTTTAAGCATTTCCTGAAAAATCTGGCTTGACTGGTGATTCTGTACATGCAGTTTTTAATGTCCCAGTGATCACTGAAATAAATATAATGTTGGATAATGATTTAAAAAAAACTCCCCTTTCTTCTAGAAGAACTTGGGTTTTTAATATTTTCCTCATATGATTAATTTACTTCACAGTAGCTATTCTGACATTAAATCCAAGGTAAACACAAGTGTGACTGATTATAATGAAGGTGCTGGGCTCTTTTGGCACATACCCGCTAATTAATTAGAAAACACCTGTGTTTACCGTCGATTCATATCAAAAATGGCTGCAGCGAAAATTTAATTATCTTCTCCTGGGCAGTTTTTGAAGTCAATAATGGTTTTAATGTTGTGGTCATCTCCGTGTATTCCAATAATCTAACTCGCTGTAAGAAGAAGAGTTATTTTACCCATTTTCATGCTTTGTAATATAGCATTTTGCTCTCTTAATTTACTCGGGCAGTGCAATGTATTTTATTTGCTATAGTGGTAAACATTTAAACTGACGCTAGAAGAAGGCCTACGTATGTCAAACTAGATGAGTCAAAACCTACCCGGCATCCGTAGATTTGGGTGACGTCACAAGCAAGCATGGCGGCTAGCTTCGAATGAATGAGCAAACACAACAAGAGTTTGCAGAAAATCAAAGAATCTGTCGAATGCAAAGTATTAACCGCGATGTTTTAAGCCGCCAAAGAAACCGCTGATTAAACGATGTAAAGCGGACGTCACGTTGCTGCTGTTTTTTTTTTTTGTGCAGCCATGTCAGAGCCGAGCTCGAATGCTGAATTCTCTGAATTGTGGAGGACTGTCTCCAAACTCAGCCACAGCAAAATACAAGACACGAAACCCGCAAAACAGATGCCTGGCACGACAACGTCGCCCGTCTGTAAAGGTGAGGCTGGGGGCCTCTTCAGGTAGACGACGATCTGCGGCTCAACACAGGCGTAAAAACGGACGCATTTATCACAACTATTTGCATACTCTGAGGTATAGGGGTCCATGAGGCGATCAAAACAAACGGCTGACAGTGACAACGTACCAGCTGGCTCTATTTCTAACGATTGGTTTAGAGTTCGAGCATTGAGACTGTCTAGAGAGAAAAATTTATTGATTTGATTACACAGATGCTTCGTGTTTGGGTATCCTTTAAGATATGGTGCATTATTTAATCTAAATAAATGTATGCGCTGTCTTTTTCTCACATCTTTACATTCAGTATCTTCCTCAAGCTGCAAAAACAGACAAGTTTACGACACAAGATTGAGACGAGAAATTTTCTCACCTTTTCTACTGTCTTCAGGAAATTATTCTGTAATTATTATGTCCATGTATATTTTAATTAGTATAAGAATGATCATGGCCATAAATCTCTGTTTGTCTTTGTTTGTCTAACATAAAGTCTAAGTAACTAATAAATGCACTTAAGTAACTTTAGCATTATCAAATTGACTATGAATGCCTTTATCTTTAGCTCATTTGATGTAGAACTTGATATCTCTGTGCACAGATTTTACAAGTCCTCAGCACCGAGGTTCCAGCAGGTACCCCGGCTTATACCCCGGCTTGGCCAATGGAGATTCTCCAGGAGATGTGGAACCTTCACAAGATATCTTCTGGGATTCCACATCTCCCACTCAAGCTAATACTGGTAAATAATACTGAGACTCAGCTGAACAGGCTTTCAGCAGTAAATTAATTTCAGAAATTATGACCTTTTAATTTAAGTCAAAACAAATATTCACTGTATAACTTTGCTCATTTATGTCGTGTGTGTGTTTTTAATCGTTTTTGGGGTCAGGACTCAGAAACACTAGAGCTGTGAAAATATCAGATATTGTGAACCGCATTGCTCCAAAGGTCTGTTACTACTTCACCTTCTTCTTCTTTTCATATTAATATTGGACAAACATTTGTCACGTCTAAATGCCATGTTATATATAATTCATGACAAACTAAACATTTGTTACAGGTAGATTTTAAGTCTTTTCCTGTACATAATTTGAACTAGACTTCAATTTTGTGCTTGTATCTTTTATAGGATGTAAAGCCAGAAAGGACTGAATCCCCTTTGCAGCAGTGGATCAGTGACAGCGCCGTCTCATGCACACCAGAAACTCGAAAGCCAAGACTCAAGAAGAAGTCCTCTAGGTGAGTAATCAATATACTGACGAGAGGCCTATAGATTGTTTTCTACAGTATCAACCACTATATGCAGACTGTATAGGTCTTGATAAATGGCTGTCTTCCTTTTTCCTTTTGTCCTTATAGACAAAGCAGCGTTGAGGACCTCATGAAACTGGCCAGGCAATTTGATGAGAGCATGCAGCAAGATGAGGAAACTTCAGAAAGCCTGAACCCTGTCAACAATGATCTTAATGAATGTTTGAATCCTTCCGAAACAAAACTGGCACCAACATCCTTTCATGACAGCTTGAAGGACTTAAAGTGCTCATCGTCATCTGATCAGGTAGAGGCAGACCTGAACGCTCTGTTTGACTGCTCCACTCAGAGCGTGTGGCTGAGCCGTGGCTCCTCTGCATCCACCTGTTCACCGAAAATAAGAGGCCAATCTGTGAGTGCACCTTTACCCAAAGAACAACAATCAGAGCTCAAATCAGCTGAAAAGTCTGGCACAGCTGCACATCCTGCTGAAGAAATGGGATCTAATGGTTATAGTGCAAATAACTGTGATGACTTTGATGATGACTGGGAGAATGATGACTTACTTAATGACTCTTTTGTGCTGGCAATGACCCATAAGCCCTATGAGCAACATGACACCGATCCTAACACCACCTTTCAGTCTGAAACTAAGACAAACACTACTGACTCTAGCCTTATTCACAAGCCCATTGCAAATACAATCTCTGCACATGAGCCTTCAAATCAACACTGCGAGCCTAGCAGCAGTGTGAACAGTTCTGAAACTAAACGGATACTCCAGGAACTCTGTCCCAAACTGAAGACTACCAACCGAAAATCTTTCAAGTTGGAGCCAAACCCTGACTTGCAGGCGAAGATGGACAAAGAGGTTTCTAAATCCAGCTTCACTGTTATACAATCCAAGCCACACATGTTTGACCAGAAATCTGCAACTACAAAGACATTCACTACTTCCCAACCTGGCAAGGTCTCAAATGATCACAGTGGGGCTTCTTTAGGAAAAGAGAGTTCAGACAGTTTGTGGGATGATACAGATGATGACGCACTTCTCTACCAGGTATGTGACAGCGTGGAGAGGGTCACCAACAGTCAGTCACTCCAAGCGAGTCCCAGCACCTTCCAAGAAAAACAAAATATTGCTGTAGACAGACAACGGAAAACCACACAGCCTGTGCCAATCAACATGACTCGGCCCGTGAGCGTCGGTGCCAGCGCTAACAGTCAGTCACTTTGTGCTTTTGTTCGTTCTAACTCATTACCAAGTGCTAGCTGTGAAACTGCAAACTACCAAGGATGGAACATTCCCATGAAAGGAGCCAACAAAAAATCACAGATGTCTCAAAGCTTCCCCAGAAATCTGGGTACATTAGGTCAGTGCAGGGATTCATCTGGAAGTTTCCAGGCTGGAAATGCAAATCTGGATATGAAACAACATACACTGATGGCCAGAGCGCTGCACAACTCCAAGACCCATCACACAGCTTTCAAAAGAAATCTGTCTGACCCAGCAGCTACAAACACCAAAGGTAATCTGTCTAAATCTTGATATTTGCAACGGAATTATAAGTATAATATTTATGCTACTTTGCAAAAGGTTAGTGTACTTTAAGTGGGCATGCTATTCAAAAATAATGCCATAAATAAACACTTTGTCTTATTTTATTTTTTTTTAACTGAAGTAAAACGGCACCAGTTCTCACAACATGCATGCAGTTTTTCCAAGGTAGTTGGCAGATAGGCTGTTCCAAGCAGTCTTGGAGAGCTTGCCACAATTCCTCTATGGATTTAAGCTGTCTGAGTGTCTCTTGTCTCGTCATGTAATCCTGCATTGACTTTTTTTTTTTTTATTGCTGAGATCAGTGCTCTGTGGGGGCCATAACATCTGCTGCTGGAGTCCTTGGCCTGGCCAGGTCTCCCTTGAAAAATATATTAAATAAATGTGTTTTCTTTCCGCCAAACAGTTCTTTATGGCTAGCTTTATGTTTGGACTTGTTATGCTTAAAAATTTTATGTAACTTCAAAATATTATAATAAAATATTTTGCACCAGTCAGTCATCTCTCTGATGGTACTCAGTGTTGGTTAAGGATCTAAGATGCCTGGAAGTTTTGGACTTCGCTGTATATTGAAAGATAATATGAATAAAATGTTTAAATAGCTTAAATGTTTAATATTATCATCACACAGGGGTTTGTGTTTGTCACAGAAAAGGCCACACTAAATGTATGTTCAGATATTTTTCTTGAAAACAGCACAGATGAATCTAAAACTGTACAGAATACATTTGCTTAGGTATACTCAGTAAAATGTGCTGAACACACTTCCATTAGGATGAAGTTCAGTTTGTTTAACTCCATGCATCGTCTAGTTTGCTTCAAGAATGGATGTTTAACTGACATTTCACAAGTAAAACAGATGTCACATGTTGTTCTTATAATCACTGACAGTTCCGTCCATGTGCACATTAACTATTTCCCCCCAAGCAAGTAAACACTGCATTGTGGCTTTAATTTGTGATCTTGTCAAGGGTCCAAATCTCGGCAAGCTTCATTGCCAATTAATTTGTGGACTGATTTTTTTTTTGTTTTTCCTTTTTGGACTTAGATGTTTTTTGGGGTTCTTTTGTTCTTCCAAATGAGTATTAGTTTACAAATGATAACTTGTTCAAGGTCATACTCCTCAGTTCCCTGCATTTAGCGGATAGCCTAACCAATCCATATTCAGTGCTTTCCTTCACTTTTCTCACTTTTGTTCCCCCTCTCCAGTTTTTGTCACAAGCCAGATGGCAGGAAAGTGCTCTGCTGCAGAGATCGAGAGGAAGAAACAGGAAGCCTTGGCCAGGAGGCGACTGCGAATGCAGAACACCACAAAGCCGTAGAGCAGTTCCGTCCGGCCAGTATTTTTGCAACTTAATGTACTATATCGAGCCCCATCATTTCATACCGGTAGTTCATTCCTTTTTTGGGGGGGACGGGGTGGCATCCATCATGAAGGAATGTTGATAGTTCAGTATTAGATCACCAGATCCTGGGATATTTACTTAGTTTTCCACACATAAAGAACCTTCTGTCAATTAAAGATGAGAAGGAGCTGCTAATGTAATATTTTTCCTGATAAAGGATTTTTTTATGCACATTTTGCTACAAGTTTTGAGCTTCTTTATCCATACTTTGAAATATAGTTTACATCCAAGTGCTGTTTGTTTTTCAGGACCGTTATTGAAGCTCTGTTGACTCATTTGGGTCGCAAATGCAGATGTTTTTTTTTGCTTTTGTTAAGTAAATGTTTTGAACTCAGTGTTACTTCAGCGCAGCACCAAAGGGTGACATCTAAAACTGCATTTTTGAAGTTACCCATTGGAAATGGATGCCTTCACTTTATAGAACACTAGCATTAACGGCTCTGTTCTCTACTTTATGAGTCTGCTAAGACTGCGTAAGTGCCTGACACTTCTTTCAAAGTGTGCTTGAAGTATTTTTCCATCTTCATAACTTTGTAATGAAACGAGCCTTATTTTATTAGAAATAGAAATGAAAGGACACACACTATAGCAAAAATCTTTGCTTTGAGGCCAAGCTCAACATTTAACAGATGTCAAAACAGCTGATCTGTTTTACACATGAAAATAAGCATCTGATGATTGAGCAAGTTTTTAATTTGTGGATGTTTTTTTTTCTTATTATTTTTGCTTTCTTTGCTCTCTTTCACGTGGCAGTCTTTCTCCTTTCACTTTTGCACAGGTCAGCATCAACATTTACACGGTAAAGACAGCGTTGCGGTCTCCTCTAGCAAAGTTTGCTGTAATAGCCATGCTGTGCACCTTTCGAAGAAGTTCAACAGCAGTAAAAGAAAAAAAAAAAAGACTTTGAACTGTTTTTGTATCCAGACAAGATGAAAATGAGGAAGATGAGAAAGCCTCGCACTACATTTTCTATTAATTTTTCATCATTTGTGCTGTAAAGGACAGACCTGTGGTACACAGGTGGGGCACTGAAATAAAAACTTTCAAAGACACTCAATCGTTTCTACTTTATTGCTTTAATATATGACAACAGTTTGACTTCATCACCTGTTACGTTAAAACAGCAGGATATGTCGCTGAATTTGTTTCCCCCGTTATGTTTACAGTGTGGGATGACTTCAAGTACAGTTGGATGCTAATGCTAGCCATTTTGTTGAACTTTAATTTTGTTCACAGGCATCATTTTTTGCCACATCAGCGACACCCCTGTAGTATTAAACAGCTGCTAAGGATTTTGAGTTTCCACAGATGGTCTCCTTGCTGGAGTTATTGGCATCCGTTACTGTAACCTCTGCATTTCAGGACTGTTGACAGGTCACGCAGATATGATGGGCCCATTTCACAAATGCTCAAATTTGTTTTCAACAAGTTTCTGCCCAAAAAGAAGAGCCATTGTGAACATGCAACAACCTCATTGTGGAGAATATTGTTATTACACACGAGGGATTATTTTAATATGAAAGCTAATTCGTCTTCTGACTCCTTATCATTCTGCACAGCTGCTTTATTGCGTGTGTGAGGGTAGTACAATGTTCGCCTTTGTAATCCCGAGAGAATTCCTCAATGTTGGTCCTTCAAGACCATTCCCAACCATTACGTGCCTGTGAGAGTTCCCAGGTGTGTGTGTGTATATGTGTGTGGGAGAGAGACGGGTGGTCTGCAGGTGTGTATATTTGAGTATTTATCCCATTCAGAGGCGCCATCCTCCTCCCTTCCCTATCTCCTTCCCCTCCCTGCCCGATTTGACTGTAAATCAGGTGGCAGGGCAATTTGGCAACAGCATAAAGGCCTCTGGTTTTTATGACTATGATTATGGTTATGATGATGACTAGTATTTATTTCAACTATCTGATGAAACCCTTGGCTAAAGCCAACAGGTGTAGAGCAGGTACAATATCATGCTCGCTGAAGGATCCCTGTAATGTCGCCACAGAGAGCAAAATATCGTCGGCCAAACAGAAGAATGGGCTGTTTCAGCACCCGCTCGTCACGCCTTACATGGAGCAATTTCTGATTATTGGATGGGAGTGGAGAGCCACAACGTCCCCTTTGTAGAGGGAGAATGATTTATGGCTGTTAGTCAGGCATATAGGCAGTAATTGCCGCAGTGCCGATTATGTTACCATAGCACCTGTTTAAACTGTCCGTTCTTATGTGAATGTTTTCATTTTTGGAAGAGGAGAATTTGCAGCTTGAAAGTGATGTGTGAAGACATTAATTGAAGATGGAGAAGGGTGCGGGATGGTGTGGTAGCAATTTAGGGGTAAAAGAGAGTGTATGATGGACAGGTTTGTGTTGTGTCATCCGATCTATTAGGAAAACAACTGAATGGTTTCTTAAACAAGCAAGAAGAAATAAGTCTGTTCAGCAAGTAGAATAAATATACAAAAATTGGTACTTTAAATACTACTGAAACGACAAGTTGAGATAATTTGGAGAGTCAAAGCTGCGTGTTTCAGCATTCTGAAAAACAGGGATAGACAAGCTATAAGGCCAATGCAAAGAACCTCTGAAACCAGCCTTGCAAACATTTATAATGAAATGGAATCAAAGTGTGGTTCATCACAGGACTCAGAGCTCTGCACTGATGAAAGGTATGAAAGAACCAACACCTAGAATTTCCTCTCTGCTGGTTAATTCAATATGAGTTCTCTTCTTCCCTCCCTAATTTTTTTTAAATCAAGACCTGTTTATTGAGATGTGCTGGCTTTGAGAGCTGTGAAACAGGTTTCTTACCTTTGCGGGCATTTGAGGGGGGAAATCCGTGGCACTGCAGCAGCAATTCTTACAACTTTGCACTTTGATGTTAATGCCATATACACACATCTTGTGCTAACCCTGTTTAAATTATTTACACAAAATAATAATAATAATTGAGAACTCACCCTCATTTGTCACAGTGTTTCAGCTTTTGGTTATTTTAGTGTGTATTTTCTATATTTTTACATCACTTAATTATCTGGTTCTGTTATTTTCCACTTAAGCAGTGCTGCTTGGAGTTCCCGAGGCCTTTAACAATACTGTTGTTTTCCAACACTCGGGGTAGTTGACATCATAAATGTGGGTCTATCGCCACATGGTGCTCTTTTATGCCAAGAGAAATGATAGAGAGCGGAGGGTTGGTTTTTTTTTTATGCCAAACATTCATTTTGATTTTGTTTTTCATGACTCAGTGCACGTAAAACCACACTTTGTTTCGGGGGCAAACAGGTAGGGGTTTTGCCCCATTTGACCTGAATGGCCAGTCTTCTCCGTTTTACACGTGTAAAGCTTGTTTGCAAGCTTGGATAAGAGTCCAGAGGTCGAGCGTTTCAGAGCACAGATGTCGGCTTTCTGTTTGTTTCCCATCTTCATCCGTACAAGTACCTCTTTTGTTTTTCCAGTCTTTAATCGCCACCCTTTTCAAATCATCTTGATCTTGTGTAAACTCTCCTTATGGTAACTTTTACATTCCTACTAAAGCAGTTTTTTTTTTTGCTGATTTTGTTTTGGCCCTACCCATATTAGCTCACATGACTAATACCGCATTGATGTGGGCTGAACCAAATGCACGACAGAAACATTTTATTGATATTAGGTTTATTTTAATGACTATCTAATTACAACAAAGCAAAGTGGACCAGAAAAACCCACCAACAGCTGGGATAACTTGTGATTTTCCACTACAACAGATGCAACACACTTACCTCACTTAGAGCTTGTCCAGACTCTGTCTAAATGGCCAAAAGAAGGGATCGCTATTACTGTTTTAGGAAACCCAAGCTAGAAGACTAGCTTCATTCCTTCCTTTCTTTTCTTCTTATTGCTGTTTTTCCACACTTATCTCAGCATGGGGTTCATATTGCGGAAGTGAGTAATGAGACCTGGGGGCATACTAGTGTGCTGGATTACCAATACACTTGCACCAGATTAATATGAAGCCAGGTTTTCAAAGTGCATTCACTGTGCTGCAAAACAGACTCCAAGAACAGCAAACATAAATTAAACATCTTTAGAAATATGACCTGAGGTAGCTATTGCCTCCTTCAACCAAGCGCTGAGCGGCCAACGGAGATAGCATCTCTAATCGCTTTCCCATGCTGTGAGGCCATGCTGCAGAAAGGCTAAACAGTGTTTTCATAGCTCCCAGATTACCTCCCAGAGTATGACTAATACATATCACACATACATCAGCCTTTTCTTTTTTTTTTTTTTTACTTTTTCTTACAATCTAACTCTGGCTGGTTCGCTCTTATCAGTTTGTATATCGGTGTCATATCTATCGCACACACACAAACACACTGAGAGGAGGAGGAGGTGTGCAGCTCTCTGGCAGCAGCCTGTCAGCAGCGTAAATGACCTGTGAAGAGTTTCACAGTGCGTGTCATTAGGCAGCTTAAGATTTGTTTCAACAGTGCTTTACCTGAAGGCTCCATTCACGGGCCCCCAGGTATGACTGCCCTACCCTCAGGGGGATTCAAAGGGTAGTTGCCAAATTCCAGTGCTCCATCCACACAGGAGTGATGGAAAGCCTGTGAGCATCACGGGGCGGTACTTAAGTGCTGAGCGTGCTTTGAGAGAGAGAGGCGTCGTGTTTTTTTGCTTGGGATTTTACTGTGATTAACTTTTATTCATGAAATGTGCTATTAAAAACCTGAATTTGAAAGCGTGAATGTAAAAGCGTTTTAATTGTGTATCTGTCTTATTAGGATTATTGGAAACTGTGAAAATAACATGCTTTTGCCCCCCGGAGGCAAAGCCTTTACAGTAGGTTGTTTATTTAACTCTGACTAATTTATAAGTAGTTAATCACTAAGATGTATGTTGCTGGTTAAAAAGTCATGTAAAGGTCAATGGCACTCAGACATAAGAGTGATAAGGAGGATGAAGCTGTCTACTGAACCATCCTGTTATTATAATCTAAATCATTGCTTCGGAATGGAGAGGAGGAATAGAAAAAACACAATTTGTGAAGGATTTATTATCTCACTGAAAGCTCTGCAGTCAACTCAACTTTGTTAAATTCCTGGTGTTGTACACTGTTCAAGCTGCATTTTCACTATGGTGTTTTTGGTTTTTTTTTGTTTTCTTTTAAATCTTCATCCAAATAGATCTCACATTGATATTCCAGCAGTGCCATGCTTTATTAAGCATGCTGATAAGGGTCTGCAGACTTCACTGTGTTGTGAGAAGCGAGACTTTCTTGCACACAGCCAACAAATATCCCTGTTGCCACATTCCTCAAGCCTATATCTGCCAACACCTTTGCGCTACAATGGTTTTGGCCCTTTTCTCCCTAGCCCATAATAGTCAACGTGGGCTGTAATGGTCTGTTGACAGGTTTAGGCTGAGGTAATTTTGTTGCTGGGCTTTACAGTGAGGTGCCAAATCTTCCCCTGAGGAAAAAAAAAAAAGGAGCAGCAGATGCATTGAAGCTAGCTATTAGCTTTTGAATACACATTTAGTTATTGGCAGAGTGATATTAAAAAGTCTGGAGAGAAAGAGGCGCCAGATCTTTTCTACATTGGGGCTTTAAGGACCAGGAGGTAATTGGGGGCTTGGTTTTTTTGCTTTGTTGTACAGTAAGTGACTCAATATATAAGCTGGGTGCTAAAATGTTAAGTGGCGCTAGCTTCTGTGAGTTGTGCGCTCCTGAGTAAAAATGGCCCCCACTGTGCAGAGACACAGTTCATTATTTGAAGCAGGACTGCATAAAGAGAGGCCAGCTGAGTGGAACTCCAGCTGCCAAACTAACACACACACACACACACACACACACACACACACACACACACACACACACACAGAGGAGTGTACAAGCACCTGCCAGCTGACCTCTCTTGTGGGATAGAGGTCCCAGGCTTCCCCAGTGCTCCAAAGCCTCCCACCCACTGCATGCACACATGCATATGAGCTGTTGTTGTGACCTTTTCAGGGTCATGCTGGGCCCTGCCTGTGCCTGCATGCTGATGGCAAGTAGCTAATGATATTCGCCTTTGTACTGTTATATCATCTGGCTCTCATTTAAAATTGGTGGCACAGGAGCAAAGGAGGTTCATTATTCTGTACTCGGAGTATGGATGTGCTGTTTGTATTATAAAGTGTTGTTTGTTCATTTTTTTTTTAAAGCCAAAATAACTGTAAATGCTTCCAAAAAAGTGAAGAATGCATTTTCTTCATACATGCATTCTTCACTGGTACTGCTCTGTATAGAAATAAAAGCTACAACAGCAGCTTTTACTCCACTCCAGTCTTGAAACTAATTCTTACCTCAGCCCTTAAGGTGGCATCTGGCCTTCCAGTATAACACTATCACTCACATTGATCATCTTTATTTTGAAGTTTACACTGGGCAGTTTATTTACCCTTATTTCTCATTTGATGAAATGGATAAACTCTCTTTTTGTACATATGAAAGGAAACAGTTCACACAGAAACATGAAGTGATAAATTCCTTGAACAAATGCCAAATGCTAAGTCTCAGGCTTAGACATTTAACTCCAACCTCCCTTCTGGGGTAGAGCGTACTAGCTGCAGGGGTGTACTCTTCATCTTGGCTCAGATGTCTCCCCTGTTTCCCATCCCTCTTTACACACTGCAAACTTGGTGGCTAGCTAACCCTACAAAAAAACGAGGCAGCTTCAGTTACTGGTGTGCTCCCGCGCTACCAAGCAAGGCCCCGATTCCTTGTGAAGACATGCAAAACTGAATCCTCAAACAAAAACCTACAAATCTGCGTCTTGCTCTCAGCGGAGAAAACACAGGGCAAAGTCTTGATGGAAATGTTTCATTTCCTTTTCCTCCCAACAGATGCTAAACGAGCAGCACAGATCTCTCGATTTGCATCTTTAGTTGCTTTGTTGATTTGGTAACACATATTTGCATTTGGAAACAGCTCGAGTAATTTGACTGGGGACCCCCAATTTGCCTTTGAGGAGAAGTCTGTTCTACAAACATTGCTGCGTGCTGGCATTCCTTTCTTTTCCTTCCTATTCGGCATATAGTGTGTTTGGGAGTGTGAGCTACATAAAATAAGCATATTATTGAACATAACCGAGTCTTATAGCTGAGCGAGAGTGTTGATGTGCAGTTCATACGAGCCTCTTTACACCTTTTCTATCTGTCATAGTTTATCAGGGAGAGAAAATGGAATAACGGATAATAAGCAGAGAAGAGTAGGTTCTGGATTTGGACAACATTTGTGTTTGCGTGTGCTCTTGTCTTTGTATACTTACAAAGAGATACATACGGGAAACATCTCAAAGTTAAGAAGTTGGCCCGTTCTCACATTTTTGATGGGCCGCGTAAAGGTTCGGCTTCACTGCGTCCATTGAATCTGGATGCAAATTCTGCATTTTTAGTCAACATAGACACAGAAAGCAGCTGCAGAACAGCCTGATGTCAGTCTGTGAAATAGTCATGACATTTTTTTGATTTGTGCTCATGGACACAAACTGTAAAGGACCTATTGGGAAGCGAGAGATCATGCAAGTGCAAACACAGGAGGTTCACACACTGTAAGACACTGGAGTTTGAATCCCACACAGACACATATTCTTATGCCCCATTTTGTATTATTTTTACACTTCTTTGTTAGGTTTCGATACCAGAATTAGTTGGTTAGGTTTGGGGAAATAAAAATTGGTTCAATCATGTTGATGGAGAATGCAGAAATGTATTGGAAAAAAAATCACATGGCCCTAAAAGACTACAAATGTGTCATGGACCTCCAGCTCTCTGGGTTTGTTTTTCTTTCTTTTGCTCTCTCTCTGTTGTTTTGTGTGTGAGTGTGTAGCTGTATGCAGGAACCCCCGCCCTGGTGCTTCACTAAGTGGGGTTTCCCATGATCCCTGATTACACACCTGGCGGTGGTAATCACACCTGCGGGCCATCATCCCATGTATGCTGTGGCTTCTTAAGCAGAAGTGGGGCCTTCAGTCGTCGCCGGATTGTTCGAGTAGCCACGTCGGTATATCAGCTCCTGTGTTCCTCGTCTGCGCTGTTCAAACACGAAAGCTTTTACGCTTACCTGTTGTCCTCTGTCTGCACAGAAACCCCCTACGCACACCTGAGAGAAAATACCCATTTGGAGAAACGAGAGAAAGGAGTTGCTGTGGAGAAATCTGTTCTGAAACCCTGAACCCTCTGGATCTGGAAATCCCCTGTTGTGTCCCGCAAAATCTGAGCTGAAAATGAGCTTTCACAACAGAGTCGTGCGTTCGAGTCCCACCAGCTCTCCGAACGTTATGAAACAAACGCACAAGAAGAGCAACTTGTCCGTGCGCTTTCAAAGCGACCCATGAGATTTGTGTTCATTTTTTATTGTGGCTGCATGTCTGCTGTTAATCATCGTGCTTGTGATGTTTCCGCACGGGGACGTCTTGTTGGCTGATTAAAATGCTGATTCAACACAACTGTTGTGGATACCAACCTCCCACCTTTGTTTATCCCAAACAAACTGCTGGTCCTACTGCAAAGGCCTCATTGCATGTGTGCCAGAGACGTTTTCCCACAACAGACTACAGACCGACTGTTCAGCATAACACATGCGAAGGCTTTCATGACCTGGATGTGCTGTGTGTGCTGGAGCTGTGCATGGATAAATGGGCTCTTCTGTTTGCAGAAAACAGAGCAAATGCATAGCACCATCTAAAATATGAGAATCACTCTTACTGCCTTAGGATTTACTTGTGCTTTTATTTTCTGGTACCCACATTGACTGAAGTACCCCCAAACAAGGCACCTCAACAGTGTTTTTCTCCATCAGCACTATCAAAACAAGCCTGTCCTGTGTCACACATACCACCTTGACATATCTGCTGCAAACCCCACCACCACCACACCGCCACTCAACCGCCCACACGCAACCCACGCTAAAGGTTACCATGCTGGGATTTTAATCTACATGTGAAATGTGCTCTGCCTCGCCTCTTCTTCTGTCTAGTCAGCAATCTGGCTATTGCCCTGCGATTCAGAGAGCCTTGCTTTATTGATTGAATGGGTTTTAGTTTGGAACACACACACTGGAAAACATCCATCCATCCACGTACACACATACTGGTGACTTTGTTGCAAATGGAGGGAGGGAGAGGGATGAGTGTCAGGCCTCGCGTGATGGGCGAACATCAATCATTGCTTGTCAGCCTTGCCTTTTTTCTTCACCCCAGCCCGCCTCCACCTCCCCTCACTTTTTTTTTTCTGCTTCACTGATCAGCCTTTGTTTTGAATGGTGATGGTGGTGCGTATGTGGGGAATGCAGTCTGGCCACACAGACAAGAAGTGGGCAGCTTCCAGGTGTTATCGTTCTCGACTGCCCATTAAATCTTGCGTTGTCTTGCGTCTTTTGAACCTCCAGGTCGCCACAAACATCATGCATTTTAATAAGTTTGACATGTAACAGACATTAGCATTGTGAGCGCTAATGTCTATTGCAAAGTTTGCGTGCATGTATAGACGTCACGCGTCTATGCATTTCTGTTGTTCTGTGTTCAGTTCATTCACAGCATGTTTGTGAATGCAAGAATTTCAAGCAACAATGGAGATGATAAGGTCTTTGTTATTGAAAATTTGCCTTTTTTTTTAAACTGTAAAAAAGGTAGCACATTGGTTCCCATCAATGTCTCTGGGCATGATGCACCAGATCATACGCTCAGCAATCAAAAAGGGAAATTTTCCTCCGTACTGCATGATGACCATAAACATGATCACCAGGCACATCCATCCACTGAGGAATAAAAAAATAAATAAATTCAAACCGAGATCATCATTGTCTCCATGTGGTATTGTGATGTTAAGTGTGCATTTCCAAAACTTTTCTCTGTTTGCCAACTTAGCAACTCCCACCTGCTTTCAGTCCCACACACATTTAATGAAGAGGGTACTGCTCTGTGGTTATCTTTGCAGATTTCATCTTATGCTCAGATATCTGTTGTTTAAGAGGTTGTTTGATTGCCCAGTGTAAAGTAGACCACACGGACAAGATCACTTGAAAATCATGAGTTGACTTGGTTTATAAATTCCCAAAGAGGAATTTTATTTCCAGAGTGGGGATGATTCAGTAATTTAGTGTTTATTATATTGTTATAGCTGGCACATTCACCACATGTCTGCATGTCTTTAGTTGCCTGCCATGTATTCTTTTTGTTGTTGCCATTTTATACAAGACAGTGT
>VUQK01001064.1:23834-40073 GCA_015106715.1 Bujurquina vittata | reverse complement strand
AAAAAGGAAGTAGAAAATTTATATGTGCTTGTCAATGTCCTCTCACGTCTGTGTGTGTGTGTGTGTGTGTGTGTGTGTGTGTGTGCGTGCGCGCGCGTGCGTACGCACGTGCACGACTGCATGTGCACACAAGGCCTTGCGAGTGTGAGTGCAGTGCACTGAGACGCTGTCGCTCGTGGCATCTGTCTTTATGTGCTTGTGAGTGTGAGTTTGTGAGTGACAGTTATACAGTGGTGTGGAGTGTGTAAATCTCCTTTCCTCCAAAGCTCTCAGCAGTGGGCCTTACATTAGCACAACAATTTACACATCTGTCCCGAGGCAAAGAACAGGCAACTCTAAAAATAATGAAAGCCTCACTCAAAGGGAGACTGTATGGGTGTGTGTGAGAGTTAGAGAGACTGAACTCAGGAGAGACTCTGTAAACAAGAGACAGAGGAGGTTTATTAAAACCCCACCACCACTCACCATCCCTTTGTCCTTCTATTCTCTGTATCCCTCACCTCCTCTCCCCCTCTTTCAGTTAGAGGAGCGATTACATGCCTCTGTCTCTCTTGTCTTTCATCTCTCTCTGTGAAGAGGAGAGGAATGGAGGTCTTCTGTGGCGTGTAATTACACAGAGACATCCTGGATGAGGGCGTCTGTCTCCACAAGCAAAAAAGCACCCCCCTTTAAATACCTCTTGATAAGGGGAGATCTAAAAAGAAACATTTAACTGCCTTTGATCCACCGCAGGGCCCTTGTCTTTACCTGCCACTTATGGAGGCCTAATAAGTACTACCACAAGTCTATTTATTTCATTAGAGGCCCTGACACTAACATGCATGGCTCAGCTCCAGCACCGTGGGAATGAAATACACAGCTCCTCCATTCATTTTAAGCACAGAGTCATAATCATGACACATTTACAGGCTAGTGTTCCAGTCTTACCCATGAGTCATATTGTTGAATGATTACGAAAGGGTGGATTTTTATGGGCTTACATTGATATTGGCTCAACCTCTAATTGGCCCATAGCACATTTGCATTCTGGGAAGGTAATAATGGGGCTCTTTGGAGGCACTTTAAATGGGAAAGTCACTGCACTTTGACTTAATTCTGCTCATAGAAGTGCTGATGCCTCCAGATGGCTTTTTTACTGTGTGTGATATGGCCATTTTGTCTGCATGATCATACACTTAGTCAGTATTTTGGGAAACTGTTAAGTTGCCTGTAATGCAACTGGTCTCTTGTTATCCATTTCTGCATTATGATGGTTTTTTTTAATTGCTATTTATAATATACCTGAAACAGCAGTGAATGCAAATAAAGCTAGATGATATGACAGGAAATGACCAATAGAAGAAAAACGTCTAAGTATTAAATGTAGTAGTTTGTTTCCATTTGCCTTAGAGCCTACTCTGCATTGCAGTCAGTGTGTTGAGCTGTGTGTTGTAAGAAGCACACGGTTCTGCAGAGGTCACTGAGGTCCCTGTTTGAGAGCTGAGGTTGGGCTGAATTTGTTTAACGTGTCTTTTTTACTTGTGTGAATCTGCTTCCATTCAAGGAGAGTTAATTCTTTCTCTCACTGGGAGATGAAGTGAGCGTTCTTCTGCAGCTCAAACAGATCTGACGTTAGACAATAGGCAGAGGCCTTTTGACTGCACCTAGCTAAAGCTGCTCAATAGGCCTGAAGTGGTGTAGCCGTGCAGCTGCCGGACAATAGTCTGCTCAGCAGAAAGGCAGGCAGTGCCCTCGAGGCGTGCTCCGGCCCTGTCCACTCTGATCCCTGAACTCTCTCCACGCAGAGTCAGTGCAGGGAAAGCTACAGCAGAAGCCTGCTGCGAAATGAGCGAATCAGCCGGAGTTTTGCTCTGTAAACATAGTTATGCAATATGGCTTCTAATGCCTGGCATCAAAGGAATTAAAGGAAGCTTAGCAAAACCTGTCTATAGTTAAAATACATCCACCAACACCTTCACATTTTACCAGTTAGCACATTATATCAAGTTTTTTCACTAAAAATGAAATATTTCGCAGGTAGTTAGATACTGGAGCTAGAATTTCTTAGGTGGAAGCGGTGACTCATCATTGTTGTTAGGTGCCCACCACATTTCTAGAAATGCCAAACTGTTCCTCAATTTTTAGTTGTGCTAAGCTTCCTGGAAGGTCTGCATCCTCTTATAGCGGCATAATATCTGCTATTTGAGCTTAAACCTGGCCCCACTAATGCTGCTGCCCACCCTTTATTCTCTCTCAATCCCTGCCCCTTTCCCCCCACACCCCCTTTTTTTATGACTGGCAGTGTTGATATGTTTTAATAAATCTGGAGCCTGTCTTGAAATAAATTTACGCACTTTGCCTCCTCGACTGGAAATGGCCAGCAGTCCACGGCACTGAAGGAATCAGTCTTTATTTGAGCAGTCAATAGGAAGCAGTTTTTCGTACTTTAATAAAAGCAACTCTCAGAGCCTTAAACACACTCTGGTTTCCCAAAATAAACACCATCATCACTCTTGCATCCAAAATCAAACACAACCAAACATAAATCCCACCATCAGGAATAAAACCATCCACACACAGGCGATGCAGCTCCTCTCCCGGCATTTGATCACAAGCAGCCTCCCCCTCCTCCCCTCTTGTGTTTATTCTGGGGATTATTTTGACCTAATCTCTTTAGAGCATAATTCAGATTAGATTTTGTGTTATTATTATTGCTATGTCCATTCCCCACCATCCCGCTGGGATTTCCTGATGCCGTAGTGCTCCTGTGCTGGGAAAATTGATTAAAACTGCTGACCACTGCCCTAGATAGCGAAGGCTCTGGATACAAATATAAGCAAACACAGATGATGCAGTGGGGCATTTTCTTAAAACATGCATTCTTTAATATAACTGTTGGAGTAGATGCAATGCAGAGTGGCGCCCAGTGCCCAAATCCCACATCCGACATTAGAAAAGCAAGACTTTGTTTATTCATACTGAAAAACAACCATAAAGAGAGCAAAAAACCCCACCAAAACTGAATTCTCTACAGATTATCTAAAGCAAGGCTGTATTCATGCAGTTAAAGATGGTGCTCCATCTGTATTTGTGCTGCCATATTGGCCTGAAAGTTGCTCAACAATGTGATATTCAGATGCCATGTTTAGTCTCCATTTTTTAAAGACAGTGTTTATACACCATCTGCCTTTTACCTCAGTCTTTGAGCTCAGTAATCTTGATTAGAGAACCCTTGAATAAATGACACCGCATGCATAAAATCACAGTGAGTGCAGAAGATAAAAAAATATAGTCCGCGTGCTTCATTATGTTTGTAGCATGGAAGATCTCATTTTTATTGCTCTTAAAATATTGCATTCAGTTGCAACAATTATGTCAATTTATTTAGTGATTGTAGCAAATGAAGCGTTTGACAGTGAGTCATGGCATAAAATCTGCTTTTCTGTATAAAATTTTACTTGTGTTTTGTTTTTTTTGTTTGTTTTCCCAAAAAATAAACAAATAAATAAAGGAGAAAAGTGATTCATCAATAGAAAGCCCCTTACCTTATCTTTCAGACTGTGTCCTTCAGTTCTACAAATATAAAACCTGCACATCACATCCTTCCAGCTTTCGCCCCCACCCCTCCTTTTCTCCTGCTTGTTTTTCTCAATTAAGATGAATTATAAAATGGGAATTAGGACTTGCAGCTCTTATTGCGATGTTACCCAGAGGCGATCAGTCAATGAGTTAGAAAAGCGCAGTGCTGTGGATATTTTAGTCTCTGTGCCTCGCACCCCACAACAAGCAACTTTGGCCAAACTTGTGCATAAAAAGAAGAAGAAGAAGAAGTAAAGGGTGGAGGGAGAGGAGAGCAAGTTGGGATTTATTGCTCATATGTGAAGGTGGAGGAGATGAAGCAAGTGAGGCAGTGGAAGCATGGGGGCTATGTTTGTGCTGGCTGTGGGGGACTTGAAGATAGACTGGGCTGCAGTGTACATTTCATTACCCGTTCTCCTCTAGAGGCCCAGGTGTGTGTCACAGCTCCTTTTGTGGGCAGCAGAGCACCAGATGATTAGATGAGCTGCACCTCAGTAAATGGATGCTATTGATCTCCACACCTTGTTATATGGAGCACCTCAGAACATGATGAGTCTAAGACAAGACGGCATGATGAGTCTCACGCTGTCCAAAATTGCCTCTTCTGCTCAGCTTACTTTCTCTCTGTTTCATCTTCACACTCCTTAAGTACACATCCCATCCACTTTGCTTCCCTGTGTCTTTCTGTCCCTCTTTCCTTCTTTTTTTATTTGCTCCACTGATTGCTTTCAGTGTCTCCACAGCCATTAAAATGATTGGAGACTGTGTAATGTATATTAATGTGCTTGTACTTTTAGAGTAGTTTAGCTGCGCGTGCTATAATATTTCATGGGGAGAAAACACAGTAGCGAGCCTCTGTGCTGGGTAATTAAATGGAGATTGTGATCTGCTCTTTTTCTACATGCGTATGAAGAAAAGACGTGTTCTCTCTGAAACCCAGTTGCCTGTCACGTATGCAATAGAGAAGTGAGGGATCAGGGGTCATGGGGAGGTGCGACGAAGCCACACGTGCAGCCGCGATAGCCGTGCAGGTTTTATCTGTGTAGCGTGACAACTTAGTGAAGCACAACTGTAATAACAGTAGAATATTGATCAGTGCAGCCTGGCATTGGGAGTTAACACGACGCTGTGACCTCTGACCTACAGATTTGCAGTGATAATTTGCAGGATTATGTGTTGGCACATTATAAGGACAAGGCCAGTGTGATCGAGGATAACAGAAAAGACAAAACACCGACATTATTATTGAATTTCATTAACTAGACTCCAAATGCTGCCGAGTTAATAAAGCTATGGTGTCAAGCTTAACTTCTGCTTCATGCACATTTGCAGAGCAGCTGGGCACACTGCGTCGCATTTCATTCCCATCGGTCATTTGCTGTTTGTGTATTTATGGTTTGATGCTAGCTTGTTAACTATCAGCCATAGTCTTATTGTGTTGCATGTAACACAGTTCATAATACCAGACAGAATAAACTATACCTCACACTGTGTTTCTGTAGTCTGCTCGGGGGCACTCATTTTCTCACCTGCACTTCAGCCCATCCTCTGCGCACACACACACACACACACACACACACACATACATCATAAGCTGTTTCTTTGTTGTCGTGAAAAATAGAACCCTTGAAGTCATTCATGCTGAAAAGATTGTAAATTGTGGGAAAAATATAAACACCTTTATGTGTGCAGACTGCCATTGTGCTTCACAAATGACCCACCTGACCGCAACCATATGAGGGTCAAGCTGTTCTATTCTTACAGTTTCCAGTGTAGTACGGTCATTCAAGAGTTGCACTTTTTTTTTTTTTTTTGCTCTGTGGGCAAGAAGTCTTACAAAGGCTCCCAGAAATGAGAAAGTTTAGAGCTGATGATGTTTTAACCCCTGTATACTTCGAGAATACAAGAACTCGCTCTTTTTGCAGCAGCTCAAATCAGTACTTATTTAAAGAACGCAGCACATTACTACATAAAGCATAAATGGAATTGCTCAGGGTGATAAACAGAGAATTATCTTAGTCTCCTCAGCTCTGCAAAGCATTTTAGCATCTAGGATTTCTGGCTTGCTCACTGAGCTGTTCTGATTGACACCTGTTTCCTGGAGCAACAGATTGCTGTTTGCCACAAAAAGTGCTATAAAATCAACTGTGAGAATGAAAACAGAGTATCGTC
Source organism: Bujurquina vittata (assembly GCA_015106715.1). Lineage (NCBI taxonomy): Eukaryota > Metazoa > Chordata > Actinopteri > Cichliformes > Cichlidae > Bujurquina > Bujurquina vittata. The sequence continues at coordinate 34,343 of VUQK01001064.1, read as the reverse complement.
CCACCTTCATCAAGTGATTACAATCAGTGCTAATGGTGCAACTTTTTGCTGGCCATGCGAAAGGTGAAAAGGAGCCAGTGCTGTGTTTTCCACTTGTTTCAAATAACACACCAAAAAAATTTAGTTTAAAGCATTTTTGTTGTTTGAATCGATTTACTGTGAACGTGCTATGTGAAAGTGTAGTGCTGTCCTTTAAAGCTTTGCTGTAAGTCGTGCGTTGAGCTGAGGGATGCAAATGTCTCTGCGTGGGTTTTTCTGCTGCATGTGATTCATTTTCTTTTGCTGTAAGTTGTCAGTGCTATAACTTTGGATAGCCTCAGTGTTTTTAAGCTCAGCTATCCCAGAAATGATTACACAACATTAATCTATGTGAAGCAGAATGATCCAGACTACAAAAAAGGTCGGCAGATCTCGCTGTCGTGTGCATGAATGAAACTCCCAGCGTGCATTTGTTGCCCGTATGCATTTATAAAACAGAGCCAAATCTCATCAGATCATGCAGTCTCCCGCATGCTGCACACGCGTGCTTCTTTAAGCTGTTTCTGTGTGACACCGTAACAGTTAATTACCCTAGCTGACATACTTTTTCTCCAACAGTATTACCTGTCATAGCAATGCAAAAAGGGGCTCACCCAGTTTTGCTTCTATCTCATTAAGATGCAACAGTTAGATACCTCTCTCTGGTACTTTCACCTGGGTTTGTCTTTGTACCTTCTCTGCCTGTGAGCTCGTTTATCTGGTCTATAAGCAGGTTCTTTGTTTGGCTTTTCATCCTTAAGTAATCGATACTGGCCCTATGAATCCAGGTCATCTTGCTCCTGTGGCTCGTCTGTCTTTCCTGCTCTCGCCCCCCTCTGTCTTTATCAATCTCTGTCTCTCACTCCCTCTTTTCCTCTCACTTGTGGTCTTTCTCTATTTTTCTGTTCCTGTCTCTTTTTTTCTGTCTTCATCCATTCCTGCGTTCTGTCTTTTTCCTCCTGCTCTTCCCTTCCTGAAAAATTACTTTGCCCATCTGGACAGAGCTCTGCACGGCCGTTACGCTATTAGTCCTTGTGTGGCGGTGATTAAAAATAGATCAGAGTACCAAGTCAGAATTTGTCCAGACTTTTCTTCCTCTCTGGTCTCCTCTTGTTTTTCCCTCCTCTCACATGAACTATATTTGCTAGAAATGGATATACGATGGAAAATGAAAAGTTCGCAGCAAAATGTTCCAGTCTTATCCGTTTCTTCTCTGCTCAGAGTCATTGTGCGTGAGTGCGTATTTGTATTTGTCAGCAGCAGTGAGTGTTTGTCAGTGAGTATGTGTGTACCGCCCGCGGACCTCTTCGCTGGGTGCTGTCTCATGTCGAGCTGTGTGTTTGAGAGGCTTGTCGAGGTAAAGCTCCTGTCAACGCCTGGCCGGAGGGAGTGTACTGATGAAAGGCCTCTTCATCATCCTAATGGGATACACAAACCTCTTAACCAGCACTGCTGCCTTGGCTTCGTCTGGGTGAAGCCAAGAGAGACAGGCAGAGAGAGAGAGGGCGGAAGAGAGAGCACTAAGTGACTAGCCGGGTCGCATGCACCGAGGACCACACTGAAAACATACGCAAGTGCACAGGTCAGAAAAATACATAGTGTAAACAAAGCAATGCTGCTGGGAGTCAGTTGCAGAGGAAGAGCGGTGACTCTGGGCGGCCTTGGGATTGTGAGAGTTTCAGTAGGCCAGGGCCATTAGGATCTGGGACACAGAGTTAATGCCCTGCTGTTCACTAGAACTATGGCAGTGTCCCCTCTCCACTGGCACAGACCCAGGGTAAGGGGACCAGGAGCAGGCATGTGTAATATTATACTTTAATCACGTCATTGCCTCTAACGTTGAGGCAAATTTGAAAGGCAAAATTGGAGCATCTGATACTGAAAAGCAGCCAAATATCCCAAGTTCATTTTTTTTTAAAGCAGTCCATTTTCAGATCCCATTTTGAGTGCGCTCCTCAAATCTATCTATATATATTCACACCTGCCCAATAAAACACTATCTTAATTTGTTGACTGCTGAGCAGCTCCATTTGAGCAATAGGAGGTTAAGGGCCTTGAGAGGGAGAGAGGGAAGCCCTTATATATTTGCCTCCCACACGTCTCCTACCAGTCCAGTTACTAAATCTAGACAGCATCACTGTCTAGTCCCCTATTACGGGCCACACTTAAATACTGGATTGTTTTGAAAACTGTATAGATGTTCATGCTGCCCAGAGGATGAATACTAATGAAACCTCACTGAATGTTTGCCCAGTGCCAACACTAGGGATTAAATCGATTATCATGAAATATTGTTTTCATAGGTGACTCCCACTGGCACACCTAAGGCTCTTTTTCACTTTGACTGAGATTTATCAGCAACTGCTGGAAAGTTTTTTTGTTAAATGAAATTTAGTATGAAGTTAGTATTCCGGATGTCTAGTGTCAGGATAAATTGCCCCACTAATAATTTTAACATCCCAGCATATGTGATATACAGCATACATCTTGTAAAATAAATATTAATGTGCTGTAACCGTCTCACTATCACAAGCTATTCAGTTTCTTTTTTCTGAACTTCAAGATAAAGTCAAAAACACTCGAGCCAAAAAAGCTTTTTCTGACTTTCTGATTTCCACGTGAGTGAGGCTTGTGGGATTACGTGACTTTGACCCAGGCTAAGAGCAGGACACACAGTCAGGGTGTGGATCAAAGCACTTGCCCGCTGCAGGGGGCAACAGAAGGCGGAGAGACGGACAGAAGAAGGAGAAGCCACGGAAATCGGGCCAGAGTCTCTCGTCATTATTGTCACAGTGTCACACACTCTGGCCACTCAGTGTCACCATCAGTCTGCGCTGGCCCTGGGCGTCTGGCGGGTGACACTCTGCCTCTTCTTCAATCCATCCGTCTCTCCCTCTTTCAGCTTCTACGCACACGCACAACCAAGTTTTGTCTCTCATTCACAGCCGCCTACTTTATGTGTCTATGCCAAGGGGATTTTTGTCAGGCTCTCTTCATCGCTGCTCTCCATCACCACCATTCCTGCCAGTCCAGCCATGCAGCACAGGTCCTGGCTCGAGGCTCTGTGATGTCCTCTTTTTCGCTCCATCCCAGTCCCCACCCTGTCTTTAGGTCAAGGGCGCGTTCGCAGCTGCAATGAAGAGCAGAGGAAAACTTTGACATCAGGCAGGAACCAGCGCCTCATGAATGATTGATGCACGGATGCTGACTCATCACACTTGGGAAAGAACCAATATTTTGACCTGAAACATAACAAGATTTACATTCGTAGAGGAGCGCAGAGATGCTCACAGGCTGCCCAGGTTGCACCAATGTTCCTTTTCCCTTCGTGCAATGCAGAGTTATCAGTTCTCACTGTTTCACAATCTGTTAGCAGCAGAGATTGCCAGATATAGAAAAGTTGGCCTGGCCAAAAGTGATAGTCTGTGAGATGCTTCTGCTTTAGTTCTTACTTTTATGTGTTGGCGCTGCACTGCACGGAGATTACCCAGCAGTCAAATGGTATGGTGTGTTTTTCCCTTCCTATCTTGACCTGCACATTTCCTTGTGAAGTCTGGCTTCCTCTGGGCATACAATTTTTCTTGCTTGCTGCTGGGTGGTAAAAAAAACAAACAAAAAGCACCACAATGACTACAGTCGAAAATACAAAATGTGCGTCTTTGTTTTTTAAAGTTAACAAACATTCAGAGGAGATTCACATTTTGCTGACCAAAGGAAACGGGATGAAAATCTATGTAAGCTTTTTGTCTTCTGGCCGGATTTGAGCGTCTGTGTCCGAGTTAAGGTGGGGAGGGAAATGCATTTTGAGGGAATGATGATGCGAGGCATAAAGGGATTGAAGGGAAAAGATCAAAAGAATAAAACAACCATTAGCTTCATGCACAAGACTGCTTTTGCTCGCAAGACCCTGACATTCTGTAGAGTTAGGAGATTGAATCTCATCCCTGACTTCTGCCTCTCTATCTGTCCTCTTCTGCCATCACCACATCACCTCTCGTCATCTACGTTCTCCGGCACTGATTTTCTGCCTATTAGTGCCCTACTCTTTACTATTTCTTGCCTGCTTTCTGGTCTCCCCTTGTGATCTGTCTCCTTCTGTTTCTGTGTTTTTCGTTTTTAATATCTTGTTGAAGTCGGGCTTGTTTTTTAAAGTGTTCCTCTTAACGATGTTATCCAAGCTTTTCATTTAACCGGCAATTTGATGCAGATTTCAGCGCTAAATCCTTAAGTTGGTTTTCTGAGCGTGTTTTGGGAATGTGGGTCTATTTTCATCATCTCAAATATACATTGAGTGGTACATCTGACAACTTCATTGGCAAATTTACAAAGCTTGCAAACGATATCTCCCTCTCACGAGCTTACACACAGAACCCGTGCACACACACAGGCGATCCTACAGCACGCTGCTTGTTGTGTACTGCACATCTAGGGATTTCTCTGATGCAAGGGGACGCAATGAAGGAGCAGAGTGACGCCAACCCTGCTGTGTTTGTGTGGGGTGTAATCATGCTTCTGTTTTTTTGTTGTTTCGACTTGTTTTGTTTTTTCATTTCACTTTGTTCGTCCGTGTGTCGCCACCTCTGACACACTCACTTTGCAGCTAGTTATTTGTGAGCGCAGATGTCTGCATCAGTGTGCCGTGTGCTGCGCGCATGGAGGACCTTGACGTCTTCTCCTGTCTTCAAACAGCCCATCCAAACCTCCTTTTCTCAGGCCATGAAGGGTCATCTGCGTGGCCTGTTGATTTGCTGTCAATCCGGCTCATCTCCTCATCTGTTCATTAGCATGACAGAGGAGCTCTCCTGCCAAAGCAGTTAGTCACAAGAATCAGCCCCTGTCACAACACATTACAACAGCAGGCTTCTCTAATAGCGCTGGCAGTCGTGGCAACCATAGCCAATGCTCAGAGCACGTGGACACCCTTACACACACGCTCACACCAATCAAGAGTTGCTCTCGATCTGCACCCAGGGAGTGTTTCTGTATCTCTCTCTCTCTGCTTTCTTCCTACCTTCCTCTATCCATCCACATATCCTCCCTCCTTCCTTTCTTCCTTCCTTTCTTCCTTTCCCTCTTGCATGGCTACCCATTTACAACTGGCCATTAATCTCCCTCTTTCCTCCCTCCTCCTCGCCCTTTCCCTCCATCATTGCCTTACATTAGCGGGGTTACCTGTACTTACCATCCATCTCTCCCATTTCCTCTTCCTTTTCCCGAAGTTCTCTCCCTGACTGGCTCTATTTCTGTCACCCTTCTCTCTGCTCCGTGTCTTCATAATGCAGGATAGAGACTTTTCATTTTTAATCCATCCGTCTTTCCTCTGTGATGTTTTAGTTCACTCTCTCTCTCCCCAGCTCGATAAGCCCCCCTAACACTCTCCTCTCCCTTCATTATCACCTGCTCTGAGTGTCTGATGTGATTTGTACAGGAAGTTTGATCCGGTCGGCTTTCTCTCTCCGGGGAGTTGAGTTGTCATATCAAATAATAAAAATAAGTCACATATGTTTTGACGTAATTTGCCGACTCGTCTCACAATCACGGTTCATGCTTCTTGACTTAACACATGGTAATATAACAGTACCCTAAGACTAAATCTGAAACACGAACTGTATTTTAATTTTTAAACAAGGAGCTTTTTAAAAAGCGTGAGACCACAAAATGTGAAAGATTTGCATTCTGATCATTTACTTGAAGACAAATAAAAGAGCAGCGAGGACACAGACTACAGGTTTGTGCAGCAATTAAGTGTGTTCGGGTGAAGGACGTGTAATTTGACTGTCTGTGTGTCTCTACTCTTACCATAATCTCTGAGTGGGGTGGACTTACTGGTTTTGTTGAGGTTTGTGTATGCGTGAGGTCAGGTGCTTATCTCCACCCATCTCTGTGTGTGCGTGTGAGAGAGAGAGAGAAACAAAAGTGGGGTGAAAGAGCAGAGATTTGCCTTTAAGGCAGAAACTGTCTGGTCTCAAGGAGTGGCCATTGGTATTGACGGGAATCTAACAGCAACCCTCCTTCCTACACGCATATCATAGAAATGTGCCTGCTGTACGTGTGGTAGCAGTTACACTCATCAAGAAATCACCTTTATGACTTTCAAAGCAAAGTTTCATGCTTATGCACATAATCAAGGACTTTAAAAATTAAAAGAAAATCTTCATAACGTGGGATTTAATGTCTGAGAGAATTTTAGGGGAAAAAAGGAAAGAAGTATGCACTACATTCATGATGCCACCTCCACTGTTTGTCGTGTGAGTGGTCTCTAAGCTCTAAGTGTGTGTGTGTGTGTGTGTTTGAGGAGTAATCAGTTCAAGGAGTTATGAGAGAGGACAGAAGAGTGACCTGGTGAGGGAAGGGGAGGTGGACTGTTGCAGAAGTTAGGAGAGAGGTGGATTAGAGGACAGGAGAGGAGGGTGAGGTGGGGGCATAAACCCGCCAAAGCAAAAAAGAACCAATGCAAGTACAGGGGGATGGAAGGTGAAGCACGGGTTGGGGAGGGTAGGCAGGATAGGGAGGGTAATTACAGGGGCCCAGAGAGGAGAGGCCTGTAATCAGCCTGCCCTCAGGAAGGAATGCAGCTCATCTTCTCATGTAATTACGGCCATTTAAACGGCTCCGGCTTCCAAACACTCATCCCACTCGACTGCTTACCTATTCACTATACATGCTTTTGCACACACACACACACACACACACAAACACAACCACAGTGAGACAATCAGTGACAGAAACGGACAGATTTTTTAGAATAACTTCCAAATGGAGGAAGTGAGGACACAGACGGTAGGCAATGTGTGAGTGTGTGTTGCTGCAGAGTGTGCGCCACAGTTAATAGCCCTGTAGACTGCAGGCCTCTAGAGGAGAGGGCTCCATGTGAATACCCACCATGGCAACGAGCCACTCCGGGTAGATTTGCGCAATTCTCATCAAGCAGCTGTGCAGTGGTAGAGTAGACAAGCAGCGGCGCCATGCGCTCCACGTACACATACACACATGCGGGAAGAGGAAGAGTCACGTTCTCATTCACGAGTTTGACCTCCAAGTAACAGTTGTGATGTTGGTCTGTAATTTTGTAAGGACAGCAGTATTTGTCTCACCCACTCTTACCCCTCTCTAACCCGCTCCCTGCGTCTCCGATAGTGATTGATAGTACTGTTTGTGTACGCCTGTGTTCCCATGCAGTAGGTGGTCGTCAGGGCATACACAAACAGCACAGGGCCACTTTTTGATGGGCAATGATTAATGAGCTCAGTGGGGGGTGGCGCCCCCTAGCTGTTACAGAGCACACTTTCAGCAACGGTGAACCCCCCCCCCCACTACCCCTGACTATTCAACTATTCAAATGCACCAGTAGCAGCAGTGGGCTCACAGCTACAACACAAGCGCAAATCCTCTTAGTGTTCCCACTCTCACAGTCACACTCACCCACACATTCAAAAACACAGTCTCAGAAGCTCCCTCATAGGGGGGCTGTCGGTTGCATGCATGGTGGGTAAATATATTCTATAGCTTGTTACAAACACACCCACCATACTGCTCTTTTACGCACACAGTTTGAATATAGTGTGGGTCCTTGTGAAACAACCACATAATTCTCCAGTATTCACCCAGTTATCAGCAAAAACCACCACTGTCTGCCCCTCTTTCATTTACAGCTTTATTTACCGTCTGTAAACATGTCGTTAGATTACATGTTTACCTGTATGTCTGTGCATTTCCCCCACCATCATGCCCTCCCAACAGGACTGGTTAAGTATTATTATGACGGCATATGTATGTGGGAAGAAATGCCACAGGAGGTGAGTCCTTTAAAAAAAGGGCAGGTCACACTTCATTTACAATTAGATGGTTGCAGGGCAACACACCTTGCAGATAAGAGTGCAGGATAACATTCTGTATACAATCAGATCTGTAAATGAGGTCTTGCTAGCCTGTATTTGTTGTGTGTGTGTGTGTGTGTCTGTATGCGCACGTGTGTGTGTGTGCATGCATATGTGTTACCATGTCCTCAGGCTTTCTCTCTCTCCTCCTGCCACTGGGACGTGCTGGATGGACAAGCGAAGGATTTCTGTCACTGTGCATCTCCATCACCTGCTCGGCCTTCCTCCTCTGCCAATCTGCTTTTCTTGCCTCCTGTCACCCTACTGTCTCTCTCGTTCTCACTCGCTCTCTCTTTCTCTCTCTAACACACTTTTTCTTTCCTGCTTACTGCCTCACACAGATTCTATCTTTCTAACCCGCTTGCAGACCCTTGCACACAAGCCTTGCACAGTTAATTAAACTTGTGCGCTCATATCTTGATGAAACGATAGGCTTCACGCGCTACAGAAATAGCCACTCTGCAGGTGTCCTCATTAGCATGTTGGAAGCAATCAAAGGTGTGACATTTCCACTGCAATGATGAACTTCCTGCAAGCTGCAGCTCACAAGTTCCTATAGCAAATATACAGAAAGTTCGCCAAAGCATTAACAGTGTGTCTTCAGTGCCATTGTCAGACATTGTTGGCATCATGAGCGTGACAGATTCATGTCATGTAGGCAGCAATCACTTTTGCTAATGTTGCTTGTGGTTTAATCCAGACCTTGTAAGATTGCCGTTGCAACTTTTACAGAAAACTGACCACGTGGCATCACTGAAATGAGTCTAAAAGGAGTTTTAATGTTGGGCAAATCAGTACTCTCACACTAAAGTCACACCGACGGCCTGTGAAATAAATTGAAATATGTTAGCATAGCACAGCCAGTATAAGTATTACAGCTGGCATATGAAGTAATATGTGAAAAATGTCTTAATTATCACCTTGTGTATTTTAGTGATACTAAAAAAATATATAGCCTATATGGAGCTATGCAGAGGTGTACAGCACTACCACAGCTACCACACATTTCAACCAATACCGTTACTGATTCTACAGGTACTTTTTGGATACTTTACTATTTTGAAATAACAAATTCGAATTTTCTCTTACACATTAAGTCCATACTTTTGTTTATTTACTGCATTATTCACACGCCCCCAGCTGCTGACATGAATACTACAATATTAAATAGTAATGTTAGACTATTATTAATTATAGTTACATACCATGTGCTGTGTCACATAGCAGGTTTTTGTACAATTAATAGCTGATAAAAAGTTAAAATGTCAGCCAGCACCATGAAAAAACCCTGTTTCTCTGACAACAACTTGTCCATCTACCTAATTACCCGAAGAAGACGCCAATAAAGCTGTCAGTCTCTCACTGAACGTTTCCTCATCATCATCCACGGGTTCAACTTCTTATACACTGGTGACAGATGTGCTAAAGTTAGCTGTCGTTTTGTTAATTTGGCTTTTTATATTGTCATGGCCAGCTTTGCATTTTTGCATTGCAAAATGAGTTTTGAAAAAATTAATATTTAAACATTCTCTAATTGTTTAATTAACAAACTTTTAGCAGAGCAAACTGCAGAGATACCTAAAATTCAAAGATAGATGATAATTATACAAATTACAATATGTAATATCAGTGTTCAAATTACAAGAAATCACTGTATCTTACATGGCTGAGACACCATGGCATTCATAAAATCACATATGCCAAAATACCTTTTAAAAAAAACCTATATACTTCCTGCTATAGTATCGCCGTGACCACATTTTGCTATAATGACACACCCTCACAAAGACTCGCAAGGTGAAAACAATGCCAGCCACGCTGTCGCAGCTAGTAATCAAAAAGCACCTGAAGAGGAATGCTGTGCCTGCTGGTGTGAGAGAGGAAGCCTGTTAGTTAGAGAGTCACCATGGTGAGTACAAAGAAACAGGCTGCAGAGACATGTGAAGCCACCGCAGGTTCACATCTTGGTGCTAGTATTAAAATACCAAAACAAGAACTTTCAAGGCCAGCGTTTGGAAGGCTTGATGAGAGAGCACACAGAGTTGGATCTGTGGTGCTCTTAGTAGGAAATCAAATTCGGCTTCCTGCCTCCAGTTGACTCACAGCAATCATGATGAAATGAAAATAATGGCGGTTCTGTTAGTCTGTTAGTCACTGGTGAATTAATGACATTTCCTATTAAAAGATGACCAATTTTTACCCCCTGTGTGTGCTCAAAAGGGCTGCTTATATTGTGAGTGTTTGTGCAAGTGTGTGTGCGTGTTCGGTCAGATGGGTGAACTGCATGACTCCTCACACTCCTTCTGCCTTTGTTGATGTGAGAAGTGATGCTGTGTCGCTCCAACCTGTACTCATGTCGCCTTGTGCCCTGCCTGATGCCAAAATACACACACATTGTGACTGTCCCACTCACACTTTCAGTGATTCTCCATCAAATCCTTCTTCTAAATCTTCACACATCCTTCTTCGCAGTCTTCACATCTCTCCGCTTTATCTTTTACCTCCTCCCTGGTTTCTCCTCTCTCCTCTTGTATCGTTTTTTTTTTTTTTTTTTTTTTCTGGTTTTTGGGGTGGGGTTGGGTTTTTTTTTACTTCTCTAATTTATTTTTTCTTT
>VUQK01001063.1:2027-15250 GCA_015106715.1 Bujurquina vittata | reverse complement strand
CTGATCCAGACTTTGGAATTCAATGTTGCTATGGTAACAATGTCGGGTTGGTCCTCTCTGCCTCCCCCTCTTGCTCCTCTTATTCAGACTAGATGCAGTTCACTTGCTTTGGAGTCATTCTCCCTTTAGCCTGTAATATGTTCCCTCCTCTGATTACTCTTTCTGTTAAAAGTGTTCAAACACAAAACAGTGTAGAGCTGAAAATAGTAAGCCTAATTTGACCCTAACCCTAGCCATGGAAAATAAATTACAACTCATATCATACAGTTCCATTAACTTGCAAACTATCTACATCCCTACATGAAGAATTGTTAGGAAGCAGTTGAGTGGCGCTTTGAACTAAATGCTAACATCAGCATGCCTCACAATGGCAATGTGCTGATTTTAAGCAGATAAAATGTTTCACCATTTTCATTATAGTATAAGTGCACATTTGTGTTTTCAGGTATTTGGTTATAAGCATAGATTACAGCCTAGAAGATGGCTGTAGCCACAATGATAGCTTGTTCAGTTTTAAAGCCTAAGTTTTATTTTGGCTGTAGCCATGTGGGGTTTCTTGGAGCCTGAACTGACAAATTTATGGCAAGAGGGTGGAGTGCTAAGTTATCCATGAACGCTAACAAAGTGCATCGTTATATTATGTGGGTGTGCCCCACAGATACCTTCTAGTTTGTGCTAAGTAACACATAAACACTAGACATTCACTTACCAAAACGAATGCACAGTATTCTTGGAAGGCCTGTCAGCATCAGCTAAGTGAAGCCTAGAAGAAAGCTAGCAGTTACGATCACCTATGTTTGCATCCACCTGCCAGTTAAAAAGGCCAGGGCCCTAATAATGCATTAAGACTGAATAAAATTTGAACAGGTACTTATTTGTGCCACAAAGGGGTAATTAGAAACATTTTTTGTACCAGGCTATAAGGCCAGTTTGTTACAGTACAGTACACCTGTCCAAATTCTCATTAAAGAAAATATCAGCCAATTACGTCAGCAACTCAGTGCATTTACATATGTAGACATGGTCAAGGTGACCTGCTGAAGTTCAAACCAAGCATCAAAATGGGAAAGAAATGTGATTTAAGTGACTTTGAAAGTGCCATGGTTGTTGATGCTAAACGGGCTGGTCTGAGTATTTCAGAAACTGCTGTAATAAAAGAGAAAATATCCTGCGAGTGGCAGTTTTCTGGGCAAAAAAACCCTGTTGATGTCAGATGTGGGAGAATGGTCAGATTGCTTTGAGCTGATAGGCTGGCAACAGAAACTCAAACTGCTGCCCCCCACTTGTTACAACCAAGGTGTGCAGAAGAGCATCTCTGAACACACAACACGTGGAACCTTAAAGCAGATGAGCTACAGCAGCAGAAGACCACAGCAGCTGCCACTCCTCTCAGATAAGAACAGGCTATAAATCTCATGGGCTCACTAAAAATGGAAAGAATGAACAACATAAGATTGGAAAAACATTCCCTGGTCTGATGAGTCCTAATTTTTGCTGTGACATTTGGATGCAAAGCTTAGAATTTGGTCTAAACAGCATGAAAATATTAATCCAGTCTACGTTCTATCAATGGTTCAGGCTGCTGGTAGTTTAATGGTGTGAGGGATATTTTCCTGGCACACATTTGGCACCTTAGTAGCAACTGAACATTGTTTAAACACCACAGCACAGTGGCGAGGACTGCTGTTGCTGACCATGCCCATCCTCTTGTGATCACACACATGAATAGAATTTAAACGCAACAATGGGAGATTTAAATAAAATCTCTCATGTGCAGATTCATGTCCTAATATTTGCTACTGTACATAAACCTAATACAGCACAATATGTTTCTGTCTTTGTTCATGTGGAGCAGCAGAGCAGTGACCATGGACTTGTATCTGCAAGTTTTCTGCTAACAGAGGACGGACAGAGGGCGGGACAACCGTCCACAACTTCCTCCAGCACCAACTTTCCAGTGAGACGAAAAGAAAGAGAGAGAAAGCGATAGAGGCAAGAGAGAGGACAAGAGCAAGAAGGAGAGAGGAGAGCAGGTGAAAACAGTCGATGGATGCTGTCCGGATCGAGGGGACAGCACGCTCTTCACAGACGAGGAAAAGAAAGATTTCAAAATTGAGTCGAAGGATAGAAACTCGCCGTCAGGTAAGTCTCACTTTGCCTCGCTGTACGTTCAGGTTTTGCACATTTATCTTTGTGAAAAGGAAAGTTTAATGCAGCAGAAATCTCTACAATTCTGGGATACCGAGACAACTTTCTATTTCACACTTGCATGGTTCAATGTAAAAAGCTGTAAGTGAATTATGTAATGCTATTTGTGTGAGAGCATATATGGATGTTTGAATGTAAAAGGTTCACCAATATTGCTTCTCTCATAAAAGTGGGCACAGGGTGATCCCATGTTTAATCTGCTGTGTGTTTGTGTGTGTGTGTGTGTGTGTGCGTGTGCGTGTGTGTGTGTGTGTGTGTGTGTGTGTATTGAGTCCTGCTTATACTGAGGGGGAGAACATTGTCAGGGTCATGAATATGGAGTAGACTGAGTTTGGGAGGGTGTGATCTGTTGTGCTTCACATCAATTGTGTCTTGTTAAGCAGAGTCAGCAGAGTCATCAAACTCTCCTCCAAGGACACATCATAGAGCCACTTATGCACCTCCCACATCCGCCTACACCTTGCTCTCGTCTTTTCTCATCGCCTCCCTCTCTTCCTCCCACCGGTGCCGCTCACGTCCTCATGCTCCTCATCATCTCACCTTCTTTGTTTTCTGTCTTTTTTAATAAACTGCACTTTGTTAAGTTCTTTCTTGTTCTCTTACTCTACAAGAAATGTCTTTTCCTTCATTCTCTTTTGCACTCCTAATGCCCACTTTCTCCAACTTCTCATTCACCTCTTCCTCCACTTTTTTGTTTCCCTTAAAGGCATGGTGTGTGAGAAGGGGATCCAGATCCTTCTCACCACCGTGGGGGCATTCGCTGCCTTCGGCCTGATGACGGTGGCAATAGGCACGGACTACTGGCTGTACTCCCGTGCCCTCATCTGCAACAGCACAGCCAACGTCACCCAGGATGATCCTCATAATAAGGACAAGAAGGACCCTGGTGCTCTCACCCACTCCGGTCTGTGGAGAATATGCTGCTTGGAAGGTAACAAAGAAGTTGTCACCAACAGGGGTCTGTGTGCAGGCTTTGGACTTACGTAGGCGCATGTGAGAAAATGTTTATATTGGTTAAGACTGTTGATTCCAGTTTAGAGAGTGCCGAGAAGGCTGATGCAGAGCAACACAGCTACACTTGCCTGCTAGCAACTTACAATTGGATGTAGATCAAACTTAAACTTCTTCTTGCCTTCTGAATCTTGAGGTTCATATTCATGTGAGGGAGAATACAGTGTTCATTATACTGCATTGACACTCTAGATTTTATTCTTTATTTGTTCGATTTACCTATTTAACCTTCAAGCTGGTGACACCAAAACCAGTTCCCGAGCTTCAACTAGCAAGTTGGATCTCATGGAAATGTCAAAGCTTCTAAATGGAAATATATTTTCCATCATTCAGTCAAATATTTTTTTTCTAAATTTTGTCCATTGTTCTTCTGTTAAACAAGATCAGTGTATAACAACTAGAACCCCTCACTTGACTTCATAAAACTTTGTTCGGGAGGGCGCAGCACTGCAGCAGTATCGGCAATCATTATTAGCATCAACATACACATTTCATTTGTATTTGGTAGACCGTGCCACGGTGACAAAAAAGCAGTTTTGCATAATTGCAATATAATTACATGATACTGAAGCGTAACCCTCATCCAAAATAATCCATTAATCATTGTCTGTGATTCAGGATGCATTCATTCAAGTCAATTGCTGAAACAAAAGCCTGTGTTCACATATCGGCTTCTCGTTTCAAGTGGCGGAAGATACCGAATCTGGCAGCAACCATCTCTCAATCTTTAGTTTGTGACTGCAACACAAGCTGCTAATTCATTATACATTACACTGCCTGGCTGACACTCTACGGGAAAAGCTGGGATGGAGTTAACAGTGAAGCAGCAAAGAGGGTGGTGTGAGTTTGCGATCTGTGCCTTTTCTCACATACACACTGAGGTAAAAGCTTTTTTGTCTCAAGGAAAAATGCTTGGCTCTGTTTAAAAAGCATCCCTGGCCCATCCTGGGCTTGGTCATTGTACAAAGCTAATTTGTCCTCATCTCTAAGCTTCCTGATAGCAAAGCAGCCAATTAGAGATAAGCTCTAGCCCTTGCAGCTCTGCTGCAGTGCACCCCCACCCACTCTTTCCTTTGCCCCTCTCTCTCAGTTTTTCCGCTTGCTATCATTCTGCCTTACTCCCCCCAAACATTTTTACATTTCATATTTCACTGGTTTGTCCTCATCTTTGCCTCCTTATAGTTTCCTTTCGTTTTCAGTCTTTTGTGCTGCAGTAAAGCTGACAGAGTCTTGGCGTGGCTTAGAGGTCAAGTATCCTTGATGTCTGTGGAGTATTCAGCCAAGATAGATGCTCAGTAGCTGTGCAGTGATGCAGTGAGGTGTGGAAGGGGTGGAAATGCAGGACATGCTAGCTCTAAAAGATTTATGCCTGCAGGTGGGTGGCACATTATGCTATAGATGTGCCCTGTTCTCCTCTCCCCTCTGCAGATCTATTTAAGGTGGGGTTGCACTGAATTGCCTGACAATGAAGATTTTATCTCTCCCTATGATTTTTGACTCTATAATACCACAAATTTGTGAGCCTGATTCTGAACATGTCAGCTACTAGGGTCACTTAGCGCAGCTGTGTTTGAGGTCATGTCATGAGATATTAGCAACACGGTTGCATACACTCACTGGATACTTCATTCGGTATGCTTTGCTACGCCCTTCTGTCTCCAGAGCTACCTTAATTCTTTGTGGCATAGATTCAAGAGGGCACTGGAAACATTCCCCTGAAATTTTGGTCCATATTGACATGATAGCATCACACAGTTAATGAAAATCCATGATATGAATCCACCAAAAAGGTGCCCTATTGGACGGAGATCTGGTGACTGTAGAGGCCATTTGCGTACAGTGAACTCACTGTCATGTTCAAGAAACCAGTTTGAGAAGATTTAAGCTTTGTGACATGCGGAATCCTTTTGGAAGAAGCCATCAGAAGATGGGTACACTGTGTTTATAAAGGGATGAACATGGTCAGCAACAATACTCAGTGCTGTAGTGTTTAAACAACTGAAGGATGCCAAGAAAATGTCCTTCATACCTTTACACCACAAGCAGCTGATACAAGGCAGGATGAAGCCATGCTTTTATGACATTCAGACTTACCATACCTTCTTAACATTGGAGCAGAATTTAGACCAGGGAAGATTTTTCTAATGTCCAAATCTGGTGAACCTGTGTGAAGTACAGCCTCAGTTTCCTGTTCTTAGCTGACAGACATTTCACCCGGGTGGTCTGCTGCTGTAGCCCATGTGCTTTAGGCTTCAGCGTGTTGTGCATTCAGAGATGCTCTTCTGCACACCTTGGTTGCAATGGGGTTTATTTGAGTTACTGTTCTCTTCCTATGAGCTTGGAGTAGTCTGGCCATTCTCCTCTGACTTCAACAAAGGATTTTCTCCTAAGGAACTGCTGCTCACTGGATATTTTCTCTTTCTTGAACCATTTTCTGTAAACCGTAGAGATGGTTGTGTGGGACAATCCCAATAGCTCACTGGATTCTGAAATACTCAGAACAGCCTGTCTGGCACCAATAACCATGCCAGTCACTTAAATCACCTTTCTTCCCCATTTGATGCTCAGTTTGAACTTCAGCAGGTCATCTTAACCATGTCTAGATGCCTAAATGTGTTGAGCTGTTGCCATGTGATTCGCTGATCAGATATCTGTGTTAACAAGCTGTTGCTTGTAGCACCCACAAAAGTTGGTGTGGAATGTGCATCTACTTAAATACTGTTTGAGTACAATTTTGAGGTACTTTTACTTGAGGATTTCCATTTTGTGCTACTTTTAAATTTAACTCCACTTCATTCAAGCTGCTGGTGCACTTTACAACAGGGGCTGTGAGTTAGTTTTCAGTTAATATGACAAAACATTGGTTTATAAAATTCAATGCATTTTTACAGATTAAACCAGAGGTCACCTGTCACTTTTGTGCAAAAGCAGCATCTGACTCATATGTTTCACATCCCTATCAAAGAGAGAAATCTTCTGTGTGCTGTGTATTCTTTTGTTATCTTGCAGATTTTCTTATGACCTAGCAGAGGGATCCGGACCCCCAAGTTGGGGGGCATTGTAATTTGTTTAGAGGAGTAGATTCCATTAAGTGATGTTTCTAAAATTTGCTCCAGCAACTATAAAATATTATATTCTAAAAACTTGTGTACATAATGTATTATTGTCACACTGCTGCATTTGTAGTATTTTAATAAAGGATAATGGAAAATGCCAAAACATACCAACATAGACTAACATCTTTTAAGGTTTCAAAAGTGCCTTCATACTGACACTGATCCATGTGGCTCATCTGATCCCTCCCCCCACCCCCCACCCACCCACTGTACCACCATCTGTTTCTTTACAGAGCAACCTGTGGAAATATAAGAGCACTGAGAGACCGGCTCACCCCACATCTATCTGTCTCTCCCTGTCTGTGTCCCTTTATTTCATCACTCAAAATCCATCCATCAACAACAATGGCGCTGTCGTCACCGTGCGTGCGTCCCTCCGTTCGTCTGTCTGTCTACATGCAAGATCCCCGGCGGGTAGTTATCTGTCTGCCTGAGGGTCTGCCTGCTTGTATGTTTACGTGTATCTGTATGCATGTGTTTTGTGTGTATGTGACATTACTAACATCAGCTGAATTTACAAGCAGAGCCATTATCCTTCATAAGGTTCTTAAACAATATATCCAAATTCATCATACCAAACCATTTGCTTGGATTCATTTTCAAACCACGATACAACATTTTCCAGGTCAATCAGTCTTTTCCTCAGCAGGATAGATACTGTTCTCTTAAGATTGCAGTTTTGAGTTCTTGTCCTTTGTTGAGTCTGGTCACCATGTTCTTTCTTGTCTATCTCAGGAGTGAAGAGAGGAGTGTGTTCTCAGATTAACCACTTCCCAGAGGATGCAGACTTTGACCATGATGGGGCAGAGTACGTCCTACGTAAGTTATTACCTGCAGTGCTGGACATGGATGATGTAGAGGGAGACCAAATACCTGGAATTAAGAATATAAAAAGCGTAAAAATAATTAACCTTTATGCAGTAAACCTAAAATTTTTTACTCATTCTGCATAAGACAGTCATATTAACAAGTAAACACATGACAATGTTAACAAAGCCATGAGAGATGAGATGCCCTAGTTCGCGTTCAGTGCCCTGCAGTCATGTCTTTCTGCACTGATATGGTACATGTGTGCCCGTGCATACATAAAGAAAAGCTTGTGCTCTGTTTACAATGTTGCAGAGGCATTTTGCTGGCATTTAGGTGGCATTTTCTCTCCTGTGGCCTAGTTGTCCTAGATGAGGGAGGCGTGTTAATGTGTGTGTGTGTGTTATGTGTGTGTGTGTTAATGTGTGTGTGTGCGCGCGTGTGCGTGCGTGCGTGCGTGCGTGTGCGTGTGTGCAGTTGGAAGACCTCCTGAAAGGACTGGGGGCCACATGGGAAGCATTTGATTCAATTGTGTGCCATGAACTGAGTAATTAATTTCTTCAAAAAGTATTTTTTTTTGTGTGTGTGTGTGTGTGTGTGTTATCTATGTATCTATTATATATATATGTGTGTGTGTGTGTGTGTGTGTGTGTGTGTGTGTTATCTATGTATCTATTATATATATGTGTGTGTGTTATCTATTTTCCTTACATCATCAAAAAGGGTTTGTCCAGAACTTTATTTTTGCTACCTGTTACTCCAGTTGGGATGTAGCTTGTCTAGGATTTCTTCCCTATAATCCGTGTACAGTAAGGACCTATACCTATTACAGTTACAGTTCTGGATGATCATATTAAACATGGCAGGAGAAATCCCTGTGAGTCAAAAGGTCAGGTGTGAGGTTTTCTACTATCATGTCAAGCTGATGTCAGCTCAGCACAGATTTCCTCATGTTAAGGAAGCTTAGATTACAAACACGCTTTTGTTCGTAATCAGTGGACTTTTGAAGAGACGGTATTGAAACCGGATGTTTTTCAGACAAAGGATGGATTGATGGAGCTGGGTAAAAGTCCACTTAAATAAATAAATAAAGATTTTTTAATGTGAAAGTGCTGGAAATGAGCATTAAAGATATCCTTTAAGGTTTTAATCCTAGTTTCTTTAGTGGCAGGATGTACTCATTAAGACTACAGTTAGCACTCTTCAAGCAGCTAATTTGTCAAAAACACAACAGAAGAGCTATTTGTGAATTTGCCTGCACCACAGCCAAACAAGTATACATTGGCTTTAATAAGGAAGCCAGTCACAGTTGCAACCATGATCTGATGTTATGCATAGGGAACACGACTGTTTCAGAATAAAATGTTCAGCAGATAAAGATACAGATACTCTGTTAGATAGCTTATGACACAATTGACTGTACTTTTCTTATATTTTCTGTTGATTGAACTTGTGTTTAGGCAGGTAATTCAGTTCTGTCACACAAACTTTATCACAAGCAGGGTTTGGTCTTGTGAAAATCTTCTTTTCATGTTTTCATGCACATCATGTTATGCACTAATATTCCTCCTTCTAGTTGAATTTACTATTCATCTTGTTTCTGTTTAGGGGTAGTCAGAGCTTCCAACATCTTCCCCATCCTTAGTGCCATCTTGCTGCTGATGGGAGGAGTTTGCATTGCTGCTAGTCGTTTCTATAAGAGCAAAAGGAACATTATCCTGGGGGCAGGGATCCTTTTTGTGGCTGCAGGTAAGTGAGGAATGTTTTATGTGAATCTGTATGTAGATCTATATCTGTGCTTGTATGCATGTGCCTTCTTGCATCTATCTAAATATGTAAGCTGTGATCTGGAAAGTATCAAATGCCATAACAGTTTTAATGCTTTGTTTAGAAGTGCCTGCCTCTGCCAATTTAATGACTGCCTGTGGTTTTTACAAATAAATACCAGACAAATTTGATTGTTAGCACTGTATATTGGTCCATGTTTATGTACATTTTTTATAAATATCATATTTCTGTGCTGTCGCAGGTCTGAGCAACATAATTGGTGTGATTGTCTACATCTCGGCTGCGCTGGGGGACATTTCTCCAAAGAAGGATGAGGATAAGAAGTGGCAGTACTCGTATGGTTGGTCCTTTTACTTCGGAGGCCTTTCCTTCATTATGGCTGAAATGGTGGGGGTGCTGGCTGTCAACATCTACATCGAGAAGAACAAGGAACTCCGCTGCCGTTCTCGCACCGACATTTTCAAAAGCACCACACATGCCATGCTCCGCCTGCCCAGCTATCGCTTCCGACGCCGCTCTCGCTCCTCGTCCCGTTCCACCGACCCGTCCCGCTCCCGAGACCCCTCACCTGTGGGGGGAGGTGGGGGAAAGAACTTCGGGCTACCCCCCTCTGCATTGCTTTCCCAGGGCCCCATCTCAGTGTCCACTTTACCCAACCCGCACTCTCGCTCCCACACGGCCCTGGCTGGAGGTGACATCTCCCTGTACACGTTGTCCCGTGACCCCAAACTGGGAGGGTTGCCACCCATGTATGGAACGGTGGACAGGGCCACGCTCTACCAGCTCCACAACTGTTTTCCAAAGGATGGGGGTGGAGGGGGAGGGGGAGTGATGATGAGTGGCACTCTCCCCTCACTCAAGTCCCACAACCCTTCCAATTCTTCCAACTCCAATCCACCGATTCCCAACTCTGTGGGCTCTGGCCCTCCACCCTTCACCTCGTCCACAGTCGACAGGGAGCGAGGGATGGGGACCCTGGACAGGCTAAAGGGCGATAGGGAGAGCAACTCTAACACCCTCAATAGGAAAACAACACCTGTGTAGAGGAAGGGTATTAGAGAAGGAGGTGAGGAGGAAGGGCGAGAATGGGGATGGGTAGCAGTGAAAGAAGGAAGCCAGAAAGGAGCACTTCAAGCTCAACAGGAGCTAGAAACACAGGCAGACAGGTAAAACGCTACATCTCTCCCTCCATATTCACTGTTACTTAGCCTACTCAAGCTCACTGAGAATAAAAAGAAGAGTAATAACAGAGCGATAATAACAACAACAATGAACTTTCACAATGAAACTATTTTGATATTTTAATGTGCTAGAAATTATTTATTTTGTTAATGATCAAACGCAATTAACCTTGGGCTATTATGAAGATGTTTCACATAATTTTTGTGCAATATTACCGCTAATTTAACCACATCATCATTGATGTAGAATTGTTGTTGTGATTATTCTTAGAGTTATTACAGGCAGACACTATAATTTTGAATGAAATTTTAATTTTCATGTCTTTTTTTCACTCTGATTTTAGATCTTTATGACTCTTACTGTGAATCTCTTCCATGAGCCACTGGGACTGTCAGTGAGCTGTGTGTAACGTGTCAGTGTCCAGCATGAGTGTGCACAATATGTGGGAGAATGAGAGCCTGTATTTTTTTTTTTATCCCCATGTTATATAACTTTCATTTATATGATGAAGTCAGATGTGAATACTGTAAATTGTCTTCCAATATTGATACTGAAAAAAATGCAACAATAATGTGAGTGATTGAGACAACTGACCAACTTCATTGTTATTATGAGTCTGAGTTTTCTATGGGCCTCTGTTAGTCTTATTTCCATTCTAATCAGTGTGAACAGTAGTAATTGTAGCTCTAGTCGTGTTGAAGATGTTTGTTCTTGGGCATTAACAGATCCTCTGATCAGAGGTAGCAGAAAAAAAAGACATAGAATTACACATTTGTACAGAATCAGGTAAAGGTTGCAGCCTGAGGAGAAAAACAAAAACAAACAAAAAAAAACAAAACATTTTTTTGTATGAAAACTCCCAAAGTAACACATGCAAATCATCTTCAGTGGCAAAAAAAACACTATGTATATGTGGGTTAAAGGGTTTAAAAAAAAACACCATGGAGAAAATCTTTTGAAAAGATACCTGTACATTGTAATTATGCATACATATATTTGTAACGTCTTATCGACATGTTTTTCGGGACCACTGTTCAAAATGGATATGCATTTTGGAAAGAGCAAGTTTGACTTAAGTGTTTTGCTCCCAGTGCCGCCCCTGGACTCTTGTTGGGTGGTTTTCAACCACTAACACTGGCCCGCCATATCTGTCCATTTACGGCCACATGATCAGTGTTTTCCCTATGTTATCACCAATGACGGCGTCACCACAGAGACAACCCCTTATGCTCCCCAAAGATTCTTTTCACTGTGCTTCCCCGGTAACTCCTGAGTCTGAACTCTGAGCTGTTTATGTTGATGAGAATGTAGACACATGTAACACCCGCCCATCCCACCCTCTTCCAAACTGTCCCGAGTGACTGCAGATCCAGGTTGAATTCGTGGATTCACCTGCTACATGATATAATGAAGAAACAAAACGATGACCAGATGCTTCCAGATTATTTTCATTTCTTTGATTTCATTTCAGAAAAAGAAAAATGTGATTAAAATGCACACGGATAGCATATATGTGGGCAATATGAATAGTATGTAGTTGAGAATAGATATATCTAGATAAATGATTATGGTTTATCTAAATGTGTGATAAACTTAAAACACTGTATTGCACGAAGTTTATAAAAAAACAATAACAGAAATATTCACAGACTTCTGTCTTTTGTTTCTTTTTGGTGAGTAGAACTTTTTGCCATCTCAGTAAACTCAGTAAACCGAGCATATACTGGTGTTTTTGTATAGATCTAAAGAGTGGTGGAATATATAGTCAGATTTTTTACACATGTAAATGAAGCAATACAATATTTTACAAATAATCTACTAAAAGAAAAAGTCCTGCTGTTAACTTGTGTTTTATTACAAATGTAAAACATTTAAAATGGTCCTTTTCTTATTGTTAGTTCACACTAGAAGGCTGTGAAAGAACACAGCAGAAAGATTCAGGTTTAATTCAGTTCATCTTCAGGACAAAACATCATTATAAAGATATAATTATTTTGTTTGTTTTAATTATTATTCATTTTGGTTAATGACAAATAAAGTTACTTACAGTATATACTCAATGAACACTTTAGGTAGTTGTGTTGTTAACTCAAATATCCAATCAGCCAATCACATGGCAGCGATTCAGTGCATTTAGGCATGTCAAGATGACCTGAGAAGTTTAAACCAAACATCAGAATGAGGAAGAAAGGTGATTCAAGTGGCTTTCAAAGTAACATGGTTGTTGGTGCAAGGTGGGCTGGTCTGAGTATTTCAAAAACTGGTGATCTACTGGGATTTTCCAACACAGCCACCTCTAGGGTTTACAGAGAAAAAGAGAAAATATCCAGTGAACGGCAATTCTCTGGAAGAAAAATGCCCTGGTGGTCAAAGGAGAATGGCCAGAATGCTTTGAACTGATGGGAAGGCAATGGTAACTCAGTCACTCATTACAAACAAGGGATGCAGAAGAGCATCTGTGAATGCACAGTATATCAGTCCTTGATGAAGATGGGTTAAAGCTGCAGAAGACTACACCTGCTGCAACTCCTGTCAGCTAAGAATATCGAGTCCACATGAGTGGTAAAATGAAAAGGTTATAAATACAACAAAAAAAACTTACCTGATTAAACTTAGGCTGATCTCATATTTAATTTCATCTCCTCTGGAATGTACAGAAATCTTCCTGGTGGCTGTGTTTTTTAGAATTTGCTCTCTATACATCCACTCTGGACCAAATTTCACCATGAGCCTCAAACATGAAGAGCAAATGTTAACGTTTGTTTCAAGCTGACCAAAATATTGTGTGGAGGACCATTGTTGGTGATGAGAGCTGGGGCTCTGGGTAGGACCAAGTTTTAAGTAGCTTTGAGTTGAGTCCACAGTTTCCCTCCAGCTTCCCATTGTGAATTCATCCCCCAGGGTGAGACTATAAAGATTGAGTTCGGCTGTAATGTCTGAGGAAGAATATTCAGCAGAAACCATCTGAACTGTAGGGCATAACAGTGAGACACCTCGTGCTGGCTCAGAATGCACTAAAAAGCAAAATATTTCTTGGCTAGACAAACACAAGCTTTGCTCACCACCAGATTTGGCTCCTTGCAACTTCATCCACTTCCCAAATATGAAAAT
>VUQK01001061.1:45565-56650 GCA_015106715.1 Bujurquina vittata | reverse complement strand
CATTTCCTTGGCTTGCATGGCCCTTACCCTCTTTTTTCTCATTTGACACAGTGGGATTTGGGCAATTACCATGGTCCCCCATTGCCCAGCAGCCCAAAAAAAAAAAAAGGCCCTATTTCTCTCACGATGAGCCCAACAGTCCCAGCCCTAGCCAAGCTGTAGCTCAGTATTCTGAGTTAACAGGAGGGGATGGCGTAATGGAATGGAGGTATTTTAAATTAGTCTAGCCTCTTGTTTCTCCTCATTAAAGCCTTCCAGACTCCAGTTGTTTTGCTGTCTGTGTAAGTGCAGAGGAAGGACGTGGTAGTGAGCACAGTGGTAAAAATCTGAGCAGAAAGTGAGGTACAGGACACAGAGGAGGCATTGAGGCAACTACTCTACTACCCAGCAGGTAGTTGTCCATCTCACCTGGGAGATATGCAGGCAATGCTTAACCCCCAAGTGCCGCAGTACACCAATATTGTGCTTATAGAAGTGGAACATTTCTGGTTAGTAAACAGTTAACACAGTGTGTTTGTGTCAGGAAACAATGGTCCAATTACAAGTCAAGTCTTAGCCTACAAGTTGGGATAAGTTCTAGTCTGTCAAGACTTTATTTGCACACCAGTGGCTTTCTGTGCTTGTTTATTAAGGAACGCAAGTGATTAGATCTGCTCTGAGGCTTCATTAAATGAGGCTCCCCAGCAATTAACTACAGTAACAATAGTTTTGTGTAGACAGTTGTAAGAACTTCATGTTTCCACATTTAATTTAAGCATAGAAAAAGTACAGTCATTACAACTCACTCTTTTGATGACAGGAATGAAATGGTGAGCAATATTAACATGATTTCATGCAGCATATTTGGGTTTTTCATCGCTTCTTCTTAAACTGTTTCTGTGGTGTACTTTAAATCCCAAAACTGCCACCAAGCCTCGGGACTCGCAGGTTTCTTAGGGTGTTACACTTGTCCTTCTGTGGAGCGCTTAACGTGACAGATGGCTCCTTTTCTCGCTCATCTTTCCATAATCAGCTGTTTTCTTAGGTCATAATTCTTGCGCTCCACTTTCCCTTGCAACATGCCTGCCAGTCTGCCCGCTGGTGTTAAAGATAAACAAAATATGGCTCATTTGAAATATAGGCTACCCCAGGTGGTTGTTTGGCCTGTGCTGAATTATTAGAACTTAGTTGGAGCAGTGGCTTTGCTCAAAGTGCCACAGTCGTGACCCCAAATACAGCATATTAAACAGGCACACTTTGTGAAAACTGCAAAAGCATTTTTTTTAGTTTTCATCCCTTTGTTGTTGATTCACTTTGTCTCACTTCCCAAAAGATGGTGTGAATGTCATGGTAATGACATGCTTTTTGGTATCCATGAGGATTAGGAGGTGTCAGTCATTTCTCCCTTGAGGCTTTGCCTTGGCACAACCCTGGAGCAAAGAGATACTTGGGGATGAATGAATTAGGATGCACCAGAACAGCCTGTCTTTTTTTTTCTTTTTTCTTTTTTTTTTGTTGTTGTTGTCTGTTGTGATGTTGTGGGTGGGTCCCGTAGTTTACTTCTCCCTGGTGTGTCACTGCCCTTTTTTTCTTCTGCATTAAATTTTGATACTTTGAATGTTAATCAGTGCAGTAAACTAGTTCTGCACTGCTACTTTTGCATGAAAGACTTACTGCTTTAGTTTACCATTAAAAATGTACTTCTTTTTTTAAGTGGATAGCAAAAATAGGTAAACAAGGCAATTTGATGTGCAATACCTATGACAAATATTTCAAAGAGGTGGCTCATAGAAAATATTGTTTTTCAAGAAGAAGGCTCCACGTTTGTTTAGAATATTGCTGATGGCGATACCCAGACCGTGGCACTTTTGAAGTTTGTTCAGGTTAATCGAGTGAAGAGAAAGCTGCCCAACATCAAAAGTCCTTTCTATGATATTAAAAATGACTCTGAATTTAACTGTGCATTCCCAGAGATGAGAGTGAATAATTCATTTGTCATGCTAAATCAAAGTGATGAACCTAACTTTAATGCCTGTGATCTATTGAAACTCGTAAGATTGTCAGATGACAATGTGTCATGTAATCTCAAGCCCACTGCTATAGTTGGGTCATAGTGTTTGGGGGGTGGGGGTGAGGCAAAAAATAATAATCTTAAGGTCCTGCTGACAGCACGGATTACCAAAAAGAGGCCCAGCATTGCAGGTGTATACTAATGCCTTCACAGTGTGTAAAATGGTTATAAAGGGTGCTAACATTCTCCAGGTATCAACCAGGGGATACACTTAATCACCACAAGCCAGCGCACGCCCTCATCACCAGCTTAGGTTTGGTTTTGTTCATGGAACATGGCAAATGTCATGTCCTTGTGGTACAAAAATAATAAAAAACACCTTACTCCTGACTCATCACTCCTGCCCCTCCTCCTGCAAGTTCGCCCCAACTCCATCATGGTACTGCAGCCCTCCATTTTCATCGCCTCCTGTGAATATCCAAGCTGTCGAGGCTGACTGGGTTGAGCGTTTTCTTGCCAGGGCACAGTTGGACCAGATCCGGCCTCCGGGCCACATATACCGCACCACTCCAGCCCCTGCAAACAAGGCCTGCCCTGTGCAGCTGTCATCTAAATGCTAAGCGCTTTGGATCGCCACGGCAGATTCCTTTTGTATATACGTGTTTTTTTTGTTTTTTTGTGACTGCTTGCCTACTTGGAACATGATAGCTTTATATTATATATGGCTTGCATGAACTTCTGTTTGTGCTCATTTTGTGAAAATCACTGAAATTTCAACAATAGAGGGAGTTTTTTTAATCAACAAGGTATACAATTGCAGAAATCTGTATAGGTGCAGCAGTTTATTTTTTCCTGTTTTGAGGATTATAGGCTTTTACAGATTGTTGTAATAGTTATCTTTCAGATGATTGCCTATGACCTGTCTGCCAAGCTAAGCATGCCATCTGCATTCATAGGGGCTGAAAAAAATGTGGTCGTCAGGCTTTGTAATGTATTATAAATGCATTATAAACCAAGCCCATTTTAAGAGGAGGCAAGTTGAGAAACAGATTCCAGTTGAGCCTCTCTCTCAAACAGTTTCATGTCAAATCCACAGACATACAAATCTCCACGATGATCTGCCAAGTTTCTGCAGAATTCACTGGAGCAGGAATAGCAGAATTTCACACCCCAGCCCTGAGCCCCCGCTCCCCTCCTCTCAACCATCACTGGACGCTGCTTGGCAGCAGAGGGTGATGGGAAACATCTGTGAAATTTGCTATGTGTATGGATGGTTGAATACACTCACCAGATAAAGAATTTAGTGTGTTGTTTTCTTTTTTGAGACATCTTTTGTATAGCATCAGGTGAGTTCATTATTTTTTCACAAACCTCACAGTGGAATAAATGTAGATACAACACCCGGGCTCGTTTAATAGTTAAATGGCTCAATGTTTTAGAATAGCTCAGATCAACAAGCAGGAGCAAGTGAGGAAAAGAAGAGACGATTATACACTTCCTTTGCAGCTAAATTACTTCCCATGGCTGACAAAAAGGGAAGTCAAGGCAGCTCCCTATTGGCTTCATTTTCTATTTTTACTAATGATGTGTTTGCATGCTGACTAGTATATTATCGGGGGTGGGGGGCACTGTGAAAATGATTCAGCTGATCCTATGGATGCTCCTCTGCAGCTGCCAGAGATGTGACTTCTCAGAGTCACTGAAGTCTCTTTTATTTGGGTGTGCTGTGCAATATAAATAATGAAATGGAGCCCGTAATTGGTGGTTCTTGGTAATTAGGACCAAGCTGTCAGCTAGCGAAGTTGCCTCAGTCTGATGGTGCTGCAGCTAGGGCAGTAATTACTATTATCTATGGGGGCTGTTGACACAACAATAATCCCATTCTCGTTGTAAGGATAGTGGGGCTTATGTTTTCTGTCCCTATTTTAAGAGGTTCATCCATAATAATGCCAGAGACTCTAATCTTCAAATATCTGTTTTATTGTTTGTCAACACCTAACAATGGGTGTTAATGGAGAGGAAGACCTCTCTCCGCAAGATTTCTGTTTGGTGACTACGTGAAGCGCTTGTCCATATTTTTCATTAGTCAAACATTTTGACTTTTCCCTTCAAGCAGTGTGACGCCCAACCATAAACGGCATTATCAACCATCTCAGCAGGTTTTCTAATACCCCTGTAATCCTGTCATTTCATTCATGGATACCGCTGGGGTTATTCCGGGCTTGGAGCGTATCTGCCCGCCTGTCTCTGCTCCTCTGTGTGAGAGATTGGATTCCCCAACTCCCCTCCTACTCCATTTTGCTGCACACAAACACACACATGTTCATGCCCCAGTGTTCGCTCATCTCTCGTCATATCGTCGTAGTGTAAATGGGCTGGTCAGACATGATGATGTATAGGGTGCAGGACAATGGCACGGTATGCCCTGTGTAGGAAAGGATTCCTAGTTGTGGATAATAACTCGCTACTGCTTCGGTTCATCTGACTCGAATTTACAAGAACAGAATTTACCACATGAGATGAAGAAAGTCAGTGCCTTAAAAAAAAAAGAAGAAAAAAAAGAGTACCCAGGTGACATTTCCTTTCCCAGCTATCGTGCAAAGTAATGAACCTGCTGGGGTCTTACATTGACTATATGCAAGAAAGGGTGGAGTGTGATTATTGGGTGAGTGGAAGAGTCAGTGAGGGTGAGCAAAAGGTAGAGGAGTTGCTGTTTCCACATATACAGTAACACTAAAATTGCATCGTCTCTGAATTAAACATGTGGCACCTCATTGCTTGAGGCGTGATGGACATTCAAACTTATTGCAAGGCAGAGAAAATGGCTTTTTAAGTAGGCTATTTATGGTGACGATATTGTATTCATTTCTTTATAATAAAACATCCATTACAGCCTGAGTGAATGGCATGGGGAGGTGAGGCCGGCAGAGTGCAGCTCAATGTAATAACAACTGTGCGTCTGCTCTAAATGAGCCAAGGAAAAGAGCGGGTTCCTGTAGATATTAGTTTCCTTTGTAGGGGTGCTCAGATCTGGTGATATGCTTCGTGAGGAGTAATAAAGAAATATATCTGTTTTTATTGTGCCCTGGCGACAGAGTTATGTTTAGAGCTAGTATAAAGAGCTGGAACATGGCGCAAAATGATATTATGGCCCATTAGGTGGGGGCTCGAGCTCAGCGTCGCTACTGGTAACTGAGGACTGGGGGTAATGGGGCCACGGCGTATTGTCTGTGATCTGCTCTTTCACTTCTCTTGATTGAATCGTCTACATTGCTGGCACTTCATCTCCTGGGGAACCGGAGTAGACAAGGTGATTTTGGCTGAAGACATCACTCTGTCAGACCGGGGAGATAAGAGACTAGGATGGGGGAATTGGAAGGGGTGCATTCTGAAATGTAAAGGAAAGGTGACGTTCGGGAATTATGGCTTGTAGAGCAAACTGATCCCAAGGTTTATAGGTTTTATTTTGGAGCTGAAATCATCTTGTGTGCTCTTGAAACAAAATGATAAATGTATTTTTTTTTTACTTTAGTATTGTTCCGTCTTCCCCTCATGTGGTTTAGGTCTGTTTATGAAACAATACGATTTAATAAGTTTATAAAATCAAGGTTCTTGGCCTCTTGACCTTACATCTTCATGTCTCTGACTCAGTTTCTCAGGATCAGTGAGAGGTTTTCCGATACAGTATTAATGTGCCGTTTAGCATATACTTTGCTTAGGACTCACTCCTACTGTACTCGACATACTGCACTTGAGGGTCTACAGCAGGGGCGGAGCCATACATTAGAATACCTGGCTTCTCTGGAGTCTCCCACTTGAGACCAATCCACTCTGAGAACCCTCCTGTAAACTCAGCTTCACCTCTATCACTTATCAAACTGCACCTTTCCAGTTACATGTTGAATAGATGAGGCATTGTGCTGAGTGGCATATTTTATCTGTTGGGGGCAGTATGGGGGCTCAGGAAGTAATGCGAGCCAAGCAGGCAAAGAATTCCAGGCATCCTGAATGAAACCAGATGTGTGTGTGTGTGTGTGTGTCTCGTTTTGGTTTTTTTTTTGTTTTTGTCTTTTTAACTCAGTCTCACTATTTGGTCTTTGCTTTTACATAAGACACACAGACATGAATGCATGTGCGTCTTTAAGCATGCTTGTACTCAGGAATCCAGAAATCTGCAGAGGAGGCTTGCTTTCATAACGGGGAAAGATTCGATGATAAGAAATCAGATAAGGCAGATGTGACTGCTGCTGGCTTGTTTGTGTTTGGACAGCGCGCTGGCCTATCAGCTCACTCCCCTTCACATACCAGTCTGGTGTTGCTGCTTGTGCATCTTTCTACATGTGGGTCTTTAGTGACCAAAAAAGGAGTAAAACATCTCTCTCTGCATTATGAGAGACACTGCCACATCTGAGCTACCTAATCCAGCCACCTGCCATGGTGGAGAATGGTTAAGCCTAGAACATGTGTGAAATATGTGATCAACCTAAAGTACTATCATTAATTTGAGAACACATAGAAACTGAAGGATATACTTTTTTTTTTTTAAAGGACACTAAAAAATGAGAATGGATTTAGATGCCTGACTGCCCCATAACAACTGTTTGTTTATTTTGTAATATATTGTCAGTTTTAATTTGAAAACACTTGTATAATGGTTAAAAAGAAAATCACAAGCTGGTTACTGCCATTACACCCACATTGCATAACTTTTGACCCAAGGCTGTAGCCAAAGCATGTAGATGGCTCCGACAGCAACATGCAAAGGCTTTTCAAATTTGTTCCTTGTCCAAAGACTTGTCTCTCCTTTTACTTGGCTTCACTACGCCATCAAAAGAGATGGTGTTCATTGGCAGGGTTTTGCTAGCAGGAATGTGTGACTAAGTGTCTGTGTGCTTGTTGCCTGAACATGTACGCCCCATATCAGCCATCACCACAGGAAATGACCGGCCGTTTGCTTTGAAGTCCCAGCAGAGTTTTTCATTATTCCTACTATCTCCGGAGACACAAGGCGACAACCCCCTTCTCTCCCTCCCTGCTCCTTACACGCCCGCTCTGTACTCACCCTCTGCTGCTCCCCACTCAGCGCTGTGCCACCAAATGCCTGATAGAATGCGGAACAAGCGTCTATTAGCATAGAAAATGGGAGTGCTGGTGGCCACAGGGCACAAACCCCACCACTCCACCCCCCTCCTCACTTCTACATACCATCCTTGCCTGAAAAGGCTGAGAGGGCACGTGTAATTGCATTTTTCGTCTGCCTGTGCAGAAACTCAATGGAAGATACAGGGAATTCTAAGTTTCCCCAACCTTGGCCCATCCTTCCACTTCCTTTTTTCTCGGTTATTTCCCACTTGCCTCACTGCACACCTCCACCCCCTTCAACCCCTCCACTTCCTCTTCTTACGCTCCTAGCATGTCGAAATGTGTGGCGTGTGGAGATGGAATTAATTGGATCCAACTGTAGAAAGTGTTCATCCCCCCCCGTGGTGCGGTGCTGTGCGAGGTAGGATCGGCACACACTCACCAAAACTTACAGCAAAACCAATAGTTGCTCTGGTGTCAGTTTTTGCCAATCTGGATCATCACTTTTGCGCAGACACTATATTGTACCCACCGCTCACCCACATGCATAGACAAAACAAAAAGTGCATATTTTTTCCCACTGGTTCATACAATATGTATGTACAAGTTTCAGAGAAGGAAGGCAGATGTGTTGTTTATCTGCCAGTAGGGTGCATGCCAAGGCAGCATGCCTGGGATGGGTGTGGTTGAAAACTGGGTTAGGAAATCCCTTGTTGAGGTTATTACAAGCAGAAATACTAATGAAGCTTTTGCTCCAGTAATGGCATTACCAAATGAAATCACTAACCCACATGCTCTAAATGAGCACCGCAATTTGCGGTGACAAAATCCTAATGACTGAATATCTAGTGTACTATACAATTTGGATCATGAATGTTAATAGAACCCTTTATGAGAAGCAAAACCAGAGCCTCCCTGCTTCTGTTTGTTTTGAGTAACTAAAAGACATCATATACTGGTACTAATGACCTGTGCCAGTACAGTTCTTAAGTGTTAAACCCCTTGTTTATTTTCCAAATGATGTTAATCATTGAAATTCATCGGTGTCTTATGTTTTATTAATACAGGCATCCCTAAGAGAAGGCAAATTTAAGGGTCAAAGGGTTTAAGGCACAGCCCCCTGTTTAGGTGCAGCTATGGATCTTTATTATATGTTGTTCCTCATCCCTTTATCCTCATTTTCTGTAACCTCTCTACTGCCAGCCATTTAATGAAGACATATAGCAAAGACACAAAGCCTGATTCATATAAGAAAATATCTAATGAAAGAGTAGATTAAAAAAAATTCTGTCCAGCATTCAGTGTTCGACTTTTATTATGTAAGTATTTCTATAACCATTTCTACAGACATATTATAGGCAGTAGTGGAAAAAGCCAGGTTCAGTACCGGGTCTATCTCTGTTCATCTCGTCTATTATGTGTTTGCAGCCTGTTTTCTGTCTTGTGGTGTTATAAATGCTTCCTCTGTCCAAAGGTGGCTGTTTGTTCCCCTCCCTTGTTGTCTGATCAGTGCTGTGTGGCTGTGGCTTTTTGACTTCTCTGTTTGGCCTTCTCCCTTGTCCTGCTGGCTGGCTTTGTCTGATTTATGACAGTCTGGAGCTAATGGTACAGAACCAGGATTTGTGTATGTGGTGTTGTGACTGGACCAGTGCCGGCTCATTGGCCTCCTCACTTCTTTCTGTCTCTGTCGCTCTCTCTCACTTGCTCCCTCTGGATGTGGTGAGCGACGGCCAGCGAGTGAGTCGGCTGTTGATCAGCATCCCCACACTCTGCCTCATTTGTCTTTGTCCCCCCCCTCCCCTTTCCGCCAGAGGAGTCAGGCTGCAGGCTGGCGGGGGATTCAACTCACCTTCAGACAAGGCCACTAGACCTTGTCTCACCTTTTATTTCTTTTCCTCCCTCAAAATCCCTCAGCACCTCTTCACACACGCTAAACCCTCATTTCCCCCACGCTAAAGTCCAGTGCAGCTCGACTGGACTCCACTCATTGTCTCTCTTTTTTTGTTGTTTTTTTATTATGAATCATAGTTTGGTACTGCAATTACTGTGGCTCAAAGAAATTTGGGGGCTGCTTCTAAAAGGTGATGTGAAAAGACTGCAGACTACTGATCGGTCAACAAGAATCATCGCTTGTGCTGGACTGGGATATCGAGCCTGGCATTTTTTAAATAGCTAAGCTACCGGCAACAGGAACACATAAATTTTTTATTTATTTTGAATGTTGTTCTTATAAATATACATCAATTAGTGTGTAATTTCATCTTCCAGCATTCTGATAAATTTAGAATTAATCCATTAAAAATACATAGGAGCAGGCACCAACTTGTTGAAGCCACCATGTTGCCCCAGCGTCTTGAATGCAGTGGCCAATGCGGATCCACCTAATTGTGTTTTATGTATGTGGCTAGAGACTATTTTTAGATGTATATTTACATTATCTATTTCTCTTTGTCTTTCTCCTCCATCTCTTCATCTTCCTCCTACATCACTGCTCTCCCTCCTCCATCATTTTCACCTCATCCTCTTCCTCCTCATCTCATCGCCTGAACTGAAGTCAGGACTCTAACACACACGAAAACGTGCATAAACATGCTTATTTATTCACCATATCGTTGCAGTGAGCCAACTAAACGGCTACAGCAGCTGGTTATGAGCTAACATTATGTGTCCTAATAAAAAAGAAAAAAAAATCACACATTCCCTCTGATAAACAGTTTGATTCCATTCTCACATTGTATGAGTTTATTTGAGTCTTTGAGTCCAACAGTGTTGGATCTACTTCAAAGAAAGGTTCACGAACACCGGCTGACATCAGAGCTTACTGACAGGAAAGTTCAGGACATCCTTAACAACTCACCTGAGGATCACTGCCATCAGACAGAAGTGTGCTCCACTGACTCATCGACTTGTATCGCACTCCTTCCACAAGGTTTTAAGGCCTCCTTCATAGTAAATGGACTTGGCTGTCAGTCAGCTGGAGTCCAACACTCAATAGATGAACATCAGCCAGGGCTGTTTGCCCCACAGTGGCCACCATAGCTAGGATTATGCTCTCAGACTGGGAGGGGTAAGAAAGCAGAATTCGGTTGCCTGCAATCTGCAATCTGCTGACATCTAGTGGTGATTAAATCTTTCATTGATTCTTTGGTTTTGGTGTAAACACTAGGTTTTGGATGTTATGAGTAAGAAAAGAATAGGAAAAATATTTTTACTGCGGCCATAGTCCTTTGATACTCCATTATTTTAATGTATTTGACATCTCACTCTTTATCTGAGCACTAAATGTAATAACTTTCATCAGTGAGGAATGCTTTAACCACTCATTGATAGTACCACAAGGTGAACTATCATAAGCAGCACAATAAGCATCCTGAACTGCTATTATAACATACAGTTTACGCCAATACAAAACATGCTCTTAACAGAAAATATTTAATCAGATGCTCGTGCTTGGGTAAACAACAACACCATCCCTTGATGTTTGTGTTGAGTTTAGGATGATGTCCCACACTACCAAGATGAGCACCTCCAAAGTTTCTCACGTGTTCATTTGGGAGAACGAAATATAAAAAAGCATCTTTTACCAAAAGCAAGGAAAGTTGAGTCAAGCTCCACCAGCAGCTTAACATAGGGCCTCACCAGGCCTCTGTGTCGGCGCTCAAGACCGGGACAAGGCTGCGAGGCAGACAGGGGGCCTTGTATGTGGAACTGTATTAATTAGCACAGGAGTTGGAGTCGAAAGCCACCATATTTACTGCCACAGTCCCCTCCTCCGACCCCCTCCAATCTCTCTCCTTCTTCCTCTCTTCCTTTTTCTGTGTCTCTGGAGGTTGCTTCCATCACGCCGCTTGCGTCGCCAGGTTTGTGAAGGATGCCGCTGCCAGCTGTCTTTTTCATGGATTGCTGCCAAGCTCTCTCCATATCTTCCGTCCGTTGTCATTTTCTCATTTACTCCCATCTCTTGCTCTCTTCCCCCCCCCCCCCCCCTCGGGTGTTTTCCCGTTAAGGACCGC
>VUQK01001061.1:25406-35444 GCA_015106715.1 Bujurquina vittata | reverse complement strand
TGTGTGTGTGTGTGTGTGTTTGTGTGTGTATTTCTGCCTGTGTATGAGAATATGTGCCTCACCAAATTTTGCGAGGCTTTGCTCTGAAAGTAGAACCAAATAAGGGATCATAATTCTTAAAGCAAGTCTGGGCACATCTGGTTGTGATTGGCAGGAGGGAAAAAAAGGCCCGTCTGTTCTAGGAATTGGCAGTAAAAGCCTGACCCAACCCAGTCTAGCCCAGCCCAGCTCAGCACAGAACCAGCCAGCATGGGGGGGGGGGAACCCAAACAAAACAAAAAACACTAAACGCAGGACTGCTCCCCTTCACCCCTCCCTAGTGATTCTGATTTTTGGCCAATTCTCGTAATCCCACAGTAAAGCCCTTGGCAGCAGTTTTTTATAAACAGTGCTCAGAGCTCTCCCATTCCTTCCATTTCAATATAAGAAAGTAGGAGCTGCCATGAGCCAGGTAGACCCAGAGCTCCATTACTTTTGGCAGCAACTCTTGTGTCTGGGATAATGATGCCCTGGGGGGGCGAGTGTGTTCCTGAATGTCTGTTTGCTCATCTTGCCACCTTAGTCGAAGTAGAAGGAAGGAAAATTGCTATGGGCAGGCAGTATATTGAACGCCCTTTCATGGAGGGTGCTAAAGTGGGAAATTCTTCCATCTGTTTGATGTTCATGTTAAAGGTGGGGAGGTCTCAGCGTAGCAGGTGTGTAAAGGCTGGCACACTGCAGATTGAGCACGACAGAACAGACCACTGCCCCCCCCCCTCCCCTTCAACCAAGCGTAACTGAGAACAGTGGCAATTAAAAACTGATGCCAGCGTTTACAGCAGCTACCTGAAGCCATTGTTTGCCTTGCCTACTCTCATCATGCTCATTATTGGGACCAGCGTTTTCACCTGTGGCACATCACTGTGGTGCTGGTTTAGGAGATAGCCTGGCTGCCTTCTCCCTGGTGGCTGCAGCTAAAAACAAGCCCTGTCACCTCATGAATCCAGCTCTAATTTAAATTGAGCGTGTGTGTTTAGCCTTCTGAACCTTCAGCCCTCTGCTTGGACATGGAGACAGTGAAACTCCAGCTACAGAGAGAATATCATGGCTTCTGTTATTGTGCCTTTAGTGCTGCAGGGACTATTTGCTGTCCTTATTAAGCAGGCTGACTGGTGACCGGGCAACAAGCCTGGGTGTGTGGCTATCCTCTATGTTCATGACACTGCTCAGTTTGGGCTGTGCATGTGTGTCTGAGAGTGTGTGGGGGCAGGCATGCAGGCGGGACGCCTGAGGCAGAGCACTGAAGCCAAAGAACGACTGGTGCTTCCACACATGCCACAGATCTAGTGACCCTCACCAGCATAATGACTGTGGGGTTAATTCCCCGGGAGTGGCCCGGCATTCAGAAGGAAGAGATGAGGAGGGCAATACAGCGGGCCCTGGCTATACAATGTGCTGCAGCTCTTATTCTTTATGTAACACAGAGTGATATGTTTCTACCCCATCCTTTCTGATGGGATTTAGCAAGCTGCCAATAATCCACTGGCACTGCGAGGAGCAGCTCTTCCTCTCTCTCGCTGTTTCTCATTCTCATGGAATTCTAAACCTAAAAATAATTTCACCACAAATGGGTGAAGAGCGCAGTGGGATGGGGGTTGTGTTTTGGGTTTTTTTCTTCCTTTTTTATCCCTAAATCATGGCTGAAATGTTTGAGAGAGGGTTTTGCTGGCATCGGGCAAGAAGTGGAATTACACAGTGGCAATCTTGTACTCCATCGCTGAGGCGCAGTAAGACGAGGCAAAAATGCCCATTTCCCCACCGCATTAAGTGATTTGCAGGGCACCATCTGAGGAGGATTTGAGCACATGAGAAATCATCCATTTGCATGACATTTTCTTTCTCAAGAGGCAGATAGATGTTAAGTGCCGTTACAGTTTTCTTCTAGACACTGTTGGGGAAATTGTTCTCCATAAATAATGTTTTCAAATGAAACTGCAGTCATGCTGTATGCAGGAACGTCCCTGAACAATAGCTCCAAGGCCTTTTTGCACTGATTGTATCTTGGTATATTTGCTTTCTATAGCTGTAAATCATTAGCGCTGTGTTTTGTTGCCAACAGAGTGCCCAAAAAGAACCCCAAAAAGCAAACGAGAAAAAGAAAACCCAAATACCCTGCATTGGATAGACCCTCTGATTTTCAGCAACACTCACCAAATCCTCATGCATATCTGCAGCGGCGGCAGTTTGTGTATTGTGTGTGTGTCTGGGTTGTAAATTGATGTGAGGGGGGCCAGTTTGACTATAATCTGGAGGGAGAAAGAGTGTGTGTGCACATGCAGGCAAGTGTGTGGAGAGCAATGACTGCACTCCCTGTTGTTACATAATGATGAGATATTGAGTGTGTGACCTGGTACCACTTTATCTCTCCATGCACAGATTGCATTCCATAATATAACGAGACAGATATTCTTAAATGGAAATCCTGGACAGGGTCATGATTACCGTGATGAAACTTAAGGTCATACTTTTCCCATTATACAAGACAGCCTCGCATGTATGCATATTAAGCCAGGGTGTCACCGCTATGGGGAACATACTGTAATCATATGTCTCATCCTATTTTTTTGGTTATTAAACAAGCTGACGTTGCTCGTGTTGACAGAAATGGCGGCGCAATGATTTAACCAAAATCACTATGTAATTACCAATAAATCAGCGCATTATGAATATGTCGCGAACAAAGAGCTGCAGATCAGAGTCCGCAAGTACAATATGCACAAATTGGTGGATGTGGCTTGTCGTAAAATGTGAGATGAATATATTAAATTTGGTCTTGCAAATGAGGTCAGCACAACTTCTGGCGCTGTTCGGGCATTAGCTCTTAAAATATGGGCTTTAAGTAATTCACACATCACACAGACAGCGTGCAGTGTGAATAACACCGAAGCAACCATATGTGAAGTCTCACGAGTCCTGGAAGTTTGCTGCTGATTAAAAGCCTTATTGTCATCAGCTAGTCTGGGACATTCGGCCCAGGCCTTTGCTAGTTTTGGCAGGATGGAAGGTTTTCCACTCAAACTAAACAAAACAAAAAAATGAAATGAAATGATTAAGTAAATATTCTTTCTTTTCAAAAAATGTTTGTCTGCCGGTAATTCCTACGTGAGAATTCAGTCGACATCAAAAGCCTGTGTGGGAAAGCGTCTTTCAATTTAGCTTTTATGTTTAATGCATTGTTTGGGAGAGCAGCCCTGCTATATTGTGCTAAATGTTTGAAGAGGTCTGATGACAACAGAATGAGAGTGTTGCTGGCAAATGAGATATGAACATGGTTGGAGAGGGGTGGCAGACAACATCATATTAAAAGTAGATGTCAGCACAAAACTGCTGCCCCAGTTCTGAATACATTTCTTGGACTGATCAACAGTGAGACAGAGATGCTGCGACAACAATGCCATCAAGCAACAAAAGTCCTCACACCAGACGGTGAATCATCTTAATTGATGCTAAACAAAGTAAACAGTGGGTTTTAATTATGCCTGAGTGAAAATAGAGACACACCGTGTGTGCTATACAGCTGGTAAGAGACAAGAAGAATTATTGCAGAGATTTGTGGTGTTTTGCCTTGCATTCCTTTGGCGCCTTTGGAGGGCTGCTTTTGGTTTCAGCTCAGTGTGGTTGATGCTGAGGGGGAGAGAAAGTCTTGGGTTCGGTATCTGGAATCAGAAGCCACACATACCCTCAACTTTCCTCTGTTTCTGACTAGCTCCATCTCAGTTTCCCCTTTGAATTTCTCATTTCTGTCTGTGATCCACATTCTTCTTGCTGATGGCTTTGCATGCTTCGTGCCGCAGAGGGAACCCAGCTGCACAGATGTGTTGCCCGGTTTGCAGTTTTGAGAACTTGCCTGGAGCAGCCACCCCTCCAGGACCACCGGCCCTGATGAAGAGCTGCAGAGGCTACATTTGGCAGCTTCTTATTCGACATGGGGCTTCTGTCCCCAGACACCCCGACCGCCTCCCCTTCCTCCCCCCTTCTCTCATCCTGAGTGTTCCTTTGAAACAAGGGAAGCTGCCAGAAGAGGGAATCCATCATAGCGTTGGCCCAGGGCGTTACATTTAACGTTAGCGCCCAAATGAAAAAACGTGCACAGCACAACAAGAGCGCTGTGATGTAGGGACCTTCTCTTCCTTTTCTGCCGCCCATTGAAAAACAAGGAGAGGAGCACTCAGCCCACCCTTTCGTTCTGATTATCCATCACCCTGGAGCTTGTTGAAAAATCATTTACTGTACACGAAGGTGATTGACGACTCCGAAACAGAGTCGGCATGCCTTTTTCATCAGTCCACCCCTGCAGACATAATACTTTCCCCCAGAGGACATACACACAAACATATTCCCACCACAATCTCAAATTGTTTCTGGAGATGTGACACTTAAAGTTCAAAAGAGGCCGGAGGGCTGTTGTAGGCAGTAAACATCACAGTTCTCAATAGTTAACACCCCTGGAGAAATGTTTTTCTTGTCACTCTTTGTCTGATTCTCTCTCAGAAATCCACACGTAAGACACAGTGGAAAACTTGACCTGGTAGTTTCAGTGGCACAGCATCAATCACTGGAAAAGGAATGAGACTGAGGCTAAAGATGTTTTTTATTTTGTGCAAAGTGACAGCTGTACTGACCAGTGTTTAGTGGGGTATTGTTGTGGAGTAATTTCGTCCGAGACGGGAACGGTGCTGCCTGATGCAGTGAGGGAACCTGGGTGTTAAGTAGTCTTGATTTTTGCTGTAACATTTACTGGTGGGTAAATTTTATGCGGATTAAGTGGAAACTTCTGGAGAATCCTTTCTAATCCACTATTCCTCCTGATCAAAGGGAGCCAGATAGTTGTGACTTTCCTTTCCCACTGTGATTTCTGTATCACTGCTCAACTGTAGATTTGTTCAAATACCCACTTTGGCCCTCTGATTGCCTTCTGAGAAACCGGGGGCCCAAGATAAGGAGAGAGAAATTGGACTAGGAATATCTTTTGTCCAGTAGGTGTTTAATTGGCTGGAGTGAATGAGTAAGTGAGGGAGAAAACAAACATCATTGGTCATATGTGTGAGTTAGAAATGTGAAAGTTCACTTGACTTCAGGATTTACTTCATCTGCTCTGTCACTTCCATATACTCTCAATTTTCCAGAGTTATTGTTTTCCTATTCTCATTAAGCACAAATTCCCAGTTTGTTAAAATCACATTATACACTTGTATATTGCGTCAAAAATCACAAGATTGCCTAAGGGGTTTGACAAAATGTATAGACTGCATCCTGCAACAATTACCAATTGTTGCAGCTAATCCTGTTCTCCTTCTGGTTATGTGTTATTATCCATTGTGCTCTTACAGTGTTGTTTATTAGAAGCAAAGCTTTTGATGAAAAGCTTCATGGTCAAGTTAATTTATTTATAGAGCAAATTTAAAAGCATAAACAATGACCCAAATGTTTAGAGAAAGATTATAAAAAGAGGGATGCTCAGATATGGATGGATAGGTTTAAGTAACAAAATAAGCATCAACAATTTGTAGTATTAGGAACAAATACTGCAAACGATAATTAGGTGATCCAGACTGGATTAACAATGCTTGTGACCAGAGAGTAACTAATAACATTCAAAAAAATTCCTTTCTCAAGGTAAGGGCTATGGTTGGGAATTGCTTGACAGTATCTAAAATGAGCTCAACCCCGACTATCTTCAACTGTAAAATGCTTAACGGTATTAATACTGCTCAAAGTGCCAGATAACATTAGAAATTTGATATAGAGGCCATTCCTCTGCAGAAAAAAAATACTTTTCGTGCTTAGAAGTACATTCTGCTAACAACTCAGGCAATGAGATATCTTTAAAGTGGGGTATTGGTACCTTTAGTTGATTACCACTTGCACCACTGACGATAAAGATTATAGTTTGGAAGCCTACATAAGGACATTAGTGTTTGATTCAATTTTCTGAGTCTGTAAACAAAGCCAAACAATAAACAGAATCCAAGATGAATAAAATACAACCAGCCTTTGTTTGGAAGTGTGATATGTTGCTAGCTGGCCTACCATCTGCTTGAGCTGATCAAAACAATTGATGTGCATGTTTTTATTCTGATTTGTTTTTGGGGTTTTTTTTAGTTAGAGGGCTCAGTCTCTGCGGTCTTCATAAGCAGAAGGCACTGTGTTGCATTCGCAAAGAGCTCAGACTTCTTTGATGCAAACTTGGAATGTCCCACATGTTCACTGCCAGAAAGAAAAGGAAAAACCAACTACAGCAGTGTCTGCTGTGAGTGAGGGAGGCCCCCAGAGCCCACTCTTTGCTATCTTAAATGGCATGTGAGAGATGCACCCATGGCTTTATTGAGCCTGTGTGAACGTTCTCCAGAAGTGCACCGCTTCATTGTAATATTTTGTTAGAGGGACAAGAGAGATGGGAGAAGGGAGTGGAATTGGGATCTCTAGGAAATAAAGATGTTTGATCATCGTTTTAAATAATAATGCAAGGGGGGATTTTGGGAAAGCATGTGAGTGTGTAGTAAATGAAGCACTGACACCTGCGAGGTAATTTCTTCTAAAAGAAATGGCTGGCTTTGTGTCACTGCCTGGCTTTCTCTTTTTCAATTTTCATTCCTGAGAAATAACAGAACATGCATTTATCCTTCAACAGTCTTAAGTTGCCCCCAGAACAACAGTGATGCATTTTAATGATGTACACCTACTGGGTGATATTTTAAAACGGTACTCCCTTTCATGGGTCAGAGGAGACTAAAAGTAACTGATACGGATTTTAATTTTCCAGTCTCATCGTCTTAGCATGCATTAAAAGTGCTGAAGTGTAACGGCCTATGGAAACTGTCTCTACCCTTTTACCAGTGTTGACAGGTTTGATGCACAATTTATTTTCACGTTAAGAAATTTATCTCTCAAATATCTGCACTAACAGGTCACAGTCTTTGGGCGCTGCATTTCATAAATGATAAGGAAATAAACTACAGTGGAATAAACATGTTGTGTTTCCAGAGTGAATAAGTAAAGGGAAGGGGAAATCAGAGTAATGAGTAATACTCACGTGTTTTTGTTTTTGTTTTGTTTTTTAAAATGTAGAATTTGAACAATCTGCTCTTCTTTAAATGATGTTTGCCAAAATGGAGGCTAATAATTCCTCTTCAGTCCTGCCTGAAACCTTTTAATTTGTGCTCTCAGTTTTGTTCGTGAGGTTTGCTCCGCAGAGAATCCTTTTTCTCGCTTTTGAATAACATCTCCTGGAGTGAGCCCTGTAAAACATGACGTACAATTACTGCTCCTCCTTCTAACTATTCTATCCGCAAAGGTACAGTGACACTGATTGTGCCTCAGCTTTTCACTTGTGTCTTTAAGTGGACGTAAAGCCAACTTTTGCCCAGCTGTGTATTCCATGGTGAATTAAAAATCAAATAAGTAAACGTCTTGTGTTATCTCAGCATTTCCACAGAAGTTGCTCTCCCAGGCAGCCGTGACAGGATATTGATGGCCCTCTTCTCAATTTCCCCCATCTGCTAAAAGAATCTACCCCCTAGCCAGCACTTCTTCTACCCCCATGATCCCGGTCGGCACACCCTTTCCCTCCCCGCAGGACAAAGAGTTCAAACCTCTGGTGGAGAGGAGCTGTCTGGCTCACTGTCAGCTGTCCTCCCTCACCCACGGGACTGCAAAGTTCAGATTTTAGACGGGGTGATTGAAAATAAAACCAGACTCAGGCGGGGGGATGCTGCTCTTCTGTGTGCCGTGGCTGTTAACATAAGTGAGTGGCTGTCATGCATTTTGTTAGCATCAACACTTTTCTTTGGGCAGCCCTGCGGAGAGGGATTGCTTGTCGCAGGGAGGAGATAGTTGTCAGGGTTGTGTTCTTGCCCCGAGGATGGCGACTAGCCCTTCTTCATTTCTAAAAGAAAGCGGCAGTGAGAGTGGAGGAGGAGGCGGGGGGGTTACAGTTTCTGGAGCAGACGGGTTCCTGCAGATCTGAGCAGCGAAGTGGAAAAAAGGCACTTTTTATCAAAGCTTCAGTTCAGACAGCACTTGGTGACTAGTGATATTTTACACAGCACCCCGTGGCCTGGGGTACAAAAAAGTGTCCACATCAATGTTCCGGGGGCAGCAGAGTTAACAGCAGATGAGAAAAGGGGCTGAAGTACACAGCACTGGAGGAGGAGATGCCGTGGTCAGAAGGTGCCGCTAAGTGGGACTCCTTTCCTCTGTGAATGATGGGAAATCTGTCCCTTAATCACCTTACGCAAAGAGGAAGTCAACAAAATTAGTACCTTGCAGAGCAGAACATTGCCACTCTCACTTTCAAAGAGTAAGTACGGACTAAAAACTCCTACTGAAAGGCAGTAAATTATTGCACAGTTGATGCTACACTGTTCTGCTCTTTAGAGCACAAATTATTTTCCATCCTGCACGTCCTAGCCATCTCCACATGCCTATAATAACGTTCTTCAGTGTGCAAAATATGAGAGCTTGAAACCATGCAAGTTAGAGTCCTAATAGCAGAAATACTACCTCTGCCATTGGTGACAGTTAGAAGGTGAAGCTCAGATTAAAGCATTTAAATTCAATAAAATAAACTAGTTCTTGTTTCCGTGCAGATCGCCATGGAGAAACTGTTATTTTCCAAAGTTAGAGCAGGTTTTGGTATTTTGCTGGAGACCTTCTGATTTGGTTTTATGTTTGGGGCTCTGCTTCCTGGTTTGATGTCGCATACATTTTTAAAATTTGCATCACAATCCGAGGACACTTGGTGGGTTACTTGGCAAATGTTGCTCAAAGGCTACACAGACTGCATGCAGAGCTCTGAATGTTAACCTGTCCAGAAATAATACCTGATGATATTTGTTCAAACTACAGAATAACTTTAAAGGTTTGCTTATTTACTTGAGAATTCAATTCCTCTACCAAATTGTTGGTATGTTGTCAGTGCTGCTTGTGTGGCTGTCAGCAAAATTATGCAGAAACTGCCGGGCCAGTCGTATTGAAAAGATGGAACATGCACAAAGGAAGAACCCATTAAATTTTGGGGCTGAGTCACTGAATCTGAATCTGGTTGTCACATTCTCAAAAACTGAGAGATAGGACTGTGACCGTGGTGAAGGCTCCTAAAGTTTGAAACCAGGCTTT
Organism: Bujurquina vittata; assembly: GCA_015106715.1. Taxonomy (NCBI): domain Eukaryota; kingdom Metazoa; phylum Chordata; class Actinopteri; order Cichliformes; family Cichlidae; genus Bujurquina; species Bujurquina vittata. The sequence continues at coordinate 26,288 of VUQK01001061.1, read as the reverse complement.
AACTGTCTTTAAGGTCAAGTTATGCTCCAAACACACTTGTTTGTATGACATTTAGTCTGACCAAGTCTGAAGGCAAAAGTGTTTTTTCTTTCTGTTGCAAACAGCCACACTTGAAGGCAGTATGAGAAAGCTGCCATCACAGAGAGGGGTAAGGTGCGATAATCATTCAAATGGTGCATGCTTTTGGAAAATGTTTCCTCACAGGCAGTCAGAGGAGAGAGGCTGTCATTTGCACATGCGAAATGGGACTGAAGTACTTGTGTCAAGAAGGAAGAAAAAGTTCAAATCATGCCTCTGCTTGCCTGACCAATTGCTTCTGGATTGAGTGTAAATGTCAGTGTTTTTTTTGGGTTTTTTTCTTCTTCTTTGTTTTGGATACTCTAAAATAGTTGGATGCAAACTCCCCGACTTGTGATGTCGGAAAATTGAACACTGTACACCATAGAGACAGCACTCTGATTTAAGTATGCCGAAGCCTTTAATCTCTCATACACCCCATTCCCAGTTTCCCCCCTAATTGTCTGTCATCTTTGCCTGTAAATTTTTACATATTTCTGTCTAGCCACCCATGGCGTTCTTTATCCTCTGCTTGCTTTGATGCTCCTCCCCACTTTTTATCTCCTTTCCCTGCCTCATTCCCTCGGGCCCCATCTGTCTGAACTCTGTCCATTTCCACTGCTGACCTCATAAAGACGAAAGTAAGAGGATTCCACTCTACGGTGTCAAACAAAATCACACTGCAGTCCTATATAGGATAAAAAGCTTAGATATTAAATATATTACAGCTAAAAAAAAAAAACACTGTATATGATGTCCACCTTGTGGAGAGAGGCAGTTTCTTGATTTATGCTTTTACCAAAAAATAAAAAAATGAAACTTAAA
>VUQK01001061.1:9584-25386 GCA_015106715.1 Bujurquina vittata | reverse complement strand
TACAGCTAAAAAAAAAAAAACACTGTATATGATGTCCACCTTGTGGAGAGAGGCAGTTTCTTGATTTATGCTTTTCCCACAAAGTGTCAATGTGACTCTTAAAAAAATAAATAAATAAAAATAAAAAAGCTTGCATGTCTTTGTCACTGCACTCTGACAGCCCATTTATTTATTCATGAGGAAGCACAGCACTATCAACGACATCTGAAAATAATTTTTATTTATTTGCTTAAATGTGTCTCCTGAGTGTGATACTCTTTTCGACTAAAAGGTTGCTTTTTTCCCCTCCGTGTCGTTGTTTTCAGACATAGCAGTTTAATGAAAAACCCAAAGACCGGGCCGATAATCCCTGACAACAGCCAGGCAATCCCCGATTTGTAATGTTGGGCATGCTGCATTGTAAACAGATCCAGACAGCATACCAAGGTGGCAAATGTCGAAAAGATCTATTAAGCTCTGCAAGGTCGTAGCTCTAGAGAAGATTCCATTTTTCCCCACTTGTGCTGAATAACTGTACATTTATAAGTGAATGATATTAACAGAGAAGTAACTTATGTTCAGCATAAGAAGATAAATTAGATGAGAGCTGCATACTAACACCATTTTTCCTCCTTTTTATAGACAGAAGTAAAACTAAACGTCTCATTTGTGCAGAGCCCAAGTATAATTCTGGTACTTTCCCTGCTGTCAAGAAGTCATTGTAGCAGCTCAGGATTGGATTTAGCTGAAAACCATTCGTCTCTGCTACTGTGACCCTTGGTTGAACTGTGTCTGCCGAGAAAATGCTTCTTCACCCAAAGTGTGCACCGCAGATTATTTTCAGCGGCGGCGCTGTCGTTACGGGTTCAGTTTGATTTGTTTTTTTTTTTTTTTAAATGTTCACCCCTGCCAAGGAAATGTGAGCCAGTGCTGTTTTTCCATGTATGTTAAAGACTCGCAGTGCTTGTGTCCTACCAGAAAAGCCCAGTGTGTCTGTTAGTGGTCTCACTGTGACTCACTGAGAATCCGATATTCCTAAAGGAATGACTGCAACTATCCTGCTTAGTTTCCCGCTGCGCACACACACACACACACACACACACTCTCTCTCCATCTCTTATGCTCTGTCTCCCTCACGCCCTTTCTCATATATAAATCCCAGCCAATCTCCTATTATTCATTTCCACTTCTCTTGTCATCTCTAAACCCAATCCTCCTTTGCGCTTTCATTTTAACACCCTCCCCTCAGCATTTAGCATTCGTAATCAATGTTATTTATTGTGATAGAGATTAACTCGGCCTGATCGACACAACCCACCCACCCAGGGAGAAACTCTGATCATGCCTGTCTTTATTAAGTGCCTCCTAATGAAAATTCACTGTTTAAGTTGATGAGTGGAGCAACTCAATGAGCGTACCACAGCTAAATAATGATTAATTTTTCTTTTCTTTTTTTCTTTTTTTTTTAAAAGCAAGCTGGCATTGATTTGATCCTGAATGCATGTTGCATAACTCTTAGAGCTGATGTTGGTGTATATACCAGTTATTGATTGGGAAATAAGAAAGCACGGGCAATGTTGGATTATTGTGCAGCAGCATAGCTGTCTGTTTTTATTATCTCAACACAGACCATGCCTTGTTAGAATCACAAAACCCGCTTTCTTAAAAAATGTTTTTTTTATTCTTTCTTTCGTAAAAAAGTAAGAACCCACAAGGGACCAGCGAGAGAAGATTGTCACTCATGAGAAAGCTGGTAGGTAGGATTTTAGGATTTTGCTGTCAGTTGGAAGCTTAGGCCAGATGAGTTTCCCAGGAAGATTGGAACACACTTGTGTGCACACAAACACACGCGCATGCACACACATGCGCAGACGTAAATACACATTTGTGTGCATAGACCACTTGAGCTTCTGGCTGACAGTGATTATAAACCTCTGGAATATCTCCCACGTGTGTCCTCACGCAGCTATCAAGGGCTGCACGCCGTGCGATCTAACCTCCTGATCCTTGGTCTACCATTGCCATGGTAACAATCAGTAGTTACACCCCAACACCACCACCTCATTCCTCCTTCCACTCTTACCACTCAGATGTGACTTGTCAGGGGCTATTCAGGATGTGGATTGCAAGGCCTCAAGCCCAGCATGTCTCCTGCAGAGGCAGAATAGAACCAATCAAGAAAATGGACCAGCTCCACCAGATGCCACTTATTATTAACATTAACTTCTTTGCACTTTCACATGTGCATCCGTACAGCTACTTATTTATTTGTGCCTCTCGATAACTCTGCGCATTTCACTTTTCTTCAACAAAAAAAAAAGAAAAAAGAAAAAGAGAACCCACATTAAATCAGATAAGTTGTCTTCAGGAGTCTGATGCTTATGTGGGTACGGAGGAAAAACTCTTGCTGATTAGCATATTTGCTGTAATCCCGGGGTTACCAAATGTCATGCTTTTGGAGTCAGACAATTGCTTTTAGTCTCTGTAGCACTTTGACCATCCAAATAAATCTCTTACCAAATGAGAGGAAATTTCACAGCCCCTCCCTAATTTAAAAAAACAGCTCTATGGGCTGAAATGCGGTTTCTCTGCGTGCAGGACAGAGCATTCCCATTTTAGCACTGGTCAATGAACGCCACATAAAGCATGCAAGACGCAGTCTGTGTGCCTTGAGCTGAATACATGCGCCTCTTGAAAATCACAAAGCCTCCCTTTCATACATGTCGGTTTTTGGCTCATTAATTTTGTGCTAAAATTTTATGACTGTTACATACTGAAGTGTCTACTCTACAGAAACACAATTTTACAGCAATAAAGGGATTCTGTAACACATCAGATTGACTACCTGTCACTCTCCACTACAGACTGTAAAATCCAGGGTTTGGTTTTTTTGTTGTTTTTTTTTTTACAAAATTGTTAACCGGTGCTGAAATTGGGATTCTTGGACGCAACTGTTTATAGAAATCTTTCCTTACTGAGTTTATTAAACACATGTGGCATACAGCACTAGCATTCATATGACTATCTCCAAAAGGAGTTGCATGCATTCAAGCACAACATTTGTGTACTTTACGTGTACTTTCCTTCACTTCAGGTGAGCTGTCACACACATACGCAGTTATAGCCGTGACTCTGGAGCTTATTTCCTGATTTCAGGGCATTTTTATAACAATCTTTGTAAAATATGTTATTCATTCACTAAAATCAGAAATAGTTTCCACTCATGTCAAGGTTTTTAATCTCAGATTTCTTTTCCATTTAGGTTGGTTGCAGTTCTGATATTATTATGTACATATGTAAAATGTGATTTCTCTCATTATTATAGTAGCTTAACAAAATATAGAAATAGGCAACCAGAGGAAAAAAAACCCACCTGGTTCCCAGATTATTAAAAATTAAAATCAGCATAATTTAACTGTCTGCCCTCTCAGATAGTATTACTCCACCTCGACCCCCGGGGTTAGCTCCCTGTGGGAGATAGGGCGTTGGTTCCCTACAGCCACCTCCCGCCCCATCACCCCACCAATGCTTTGGAAACTCACTCGACTGATTGATAGCTGAAAGTCGGCAACCCCGTTTAATTGCAGCTGAGGGAGGAAAAAAAACACTACAGGAGTCCATTTAACCATGACTGTGATGCACTCCAGTTGCTTTTCATTGACTTATGGGAGCAAATGTAGAGTAGAGTAGAACAGACCCACAAAGTTGTTAACAGCTAACAGGGATACGTGCAGAAATGAATCACAACAATACCATCTCCCTCTGACTCTGCTGTAGCAATGCCCCAGGAGACCGTTATGTGCGCTCTGAAATGCAGTAAATTCATACAAGGGAGGGAAGGAGAACCTTGCCGTGCTGAATGCTGAATGCAATAGATGTGGAAGTTTCTGGGATCAGTTGCCCCACTGCGGAGGGAGGCTGTTCTTCTGGGAATTAAGAAAAGACTTTGATGTACATGTATTTCCAAAGCAGTTGAAGTTCTCATTCTGTTTTGCACGCATGCGTGAGCGCATGCACGCGTGTGTGTTGTTCATCAAGCCATTAGAGAATCCATTTGTATATTAATCATTTAAACTCTGCACTCCCCATGTGAGATGTTTTTTTATAAGGTTATATCTTTCTCCCCTGAGGACCTGCTTGACAGTTAGTTACCGCAGAGCAAAAGCACTACCGACAAGACTCCTTCTTTAAATGATCAATTAATGTCATCCCTTCTTTGCAGGAGAAGTAACATTTGTGCTACAATTACAGCACTTCAAATGATCGTCCACTTCTTTTGCTGCTGTTTGTGGGAGCCAGCTGGTGGCTCTGACTCTGCAGGCTGTACTTCGCCAGTGTTAATCCGCAAACTGTTGCATAAATGCCACAGTTGTAAGCTGTGTTGTTTAACCGTCTATGGATGCGCAAATAATTTTTTCCACTTTGGCGTTTATTATCAGCCAGCCAGACAAACGGATGGGAACGCTGGTAAGCCAGGCAGCCAACTGTTCCCACAAGAACATTAATTATTTTAAAGATAGCAGGGGTGATCATGACATCAGCAACTTGGGAAGTTAAGCGCCCTCTTTACTTTCTTAAGTTAGTTAAATAATACTGTGCAAGAACAAAGAAGCACAGAGTCCCCTCATCTGACTGTACGATCCTTTTGATTTGGGTCTAATTGGGTGCACGTTAGCCTCTGGTACAACAGATACAACTAATTAGGCTCTTGTGCGTGTAATTAAAATGATGTAGCATGGCCAAGCTTCCAGCAGGGTATGTCTTTAACAAAAGTAATTAATAAATTTATCACCTGGAACGATCCTTTATCCATTTTTGTCTTCATATCTGACCCATCTCTGTTTGTTTTAAATGACAAAGGCAAGTCTGTCCTTTGTCACCGTCTTCTACAGCTGGTAGAGTTGGAGGTGTGGAGAATTAGATTTGATCCTGGGCGGCTGGCACTTAACAGGAGTGTTGTGATATGGGGGGCTCAGTAACCTCCTCTGAGGATCCACTTCTTTTCCATCACACTCTTTATATTCTCCACTCCTCCCTGCTTCCCTCCCTTACCATTAAGCCCCGCATTAAAGATTCATATGGCACCTACAGTGTATTCAGAATACACACTACGTCCCTGCTGCTCTTCCTCCCTGTTCATTCTGCCCTCTTCTTTTTCACCATAACCTACCTACCCCTGACTTTAGTTTTTCCCCGCCCTCATATCAGTGAATTCCCACTAATAAGGATACTTAGAGTAAATCCTCACAACTCCCCATTCCACAGCGGATTAGCGTTCTCACCCTTGGCGAAGAGAACTATTGGTTAAGAAGGGCAAAACAAAAGAACTCCTTGTTGGTGATGTTCTCTTTTGGATCCTCAAGCTTGTTTTCTGTCTTTCTCACTCTCACTCTCTTTTTTCCTTCCTCCAGCAAAGGCAGACAGTTACCCATTCCCTCCTTTTTTTCCCTCGTACCTCTTACTGACTTTTCACTCTGCCTTGAACACTCATTTCTTATTACCAGATACGCCATCACTGCACATATGCCCTTCTGACCACTTATGGATTTGTTTTCCATTAATAAATTTCTGAGTCTGACTAAAGCAAATGACGTCCTTCAAATGATACTAGTAATTTCTGCTCAAGTAAATACAAGTTCCCAGTGGACAAACTATCTTTCCCTGACTCTTTATCTGTATTTTCCTCACTTAAAAAAAAAAAACCTAAAAGAAGCAACAAAGTTCATGTAAATGATGAATAGATTTGATTCAGGCGTTTATCCGTCTCTGTCTAAACCTACTCTATCACATGTAGAAACGAGGCAGCTCACACTAGCCCCACCGGAGTCTTCTAGCAATTAGGCAAGTGCCAGAAAAACACATTAATCTAGCTGTTATATCTAGCCTTGTTAATTTATAGTTGGGTTGTGGAAGCTCACTCATTAATTGGCTGTGTTGGATGACACACAGCGAAATTACATTTGCATAGATCATTTTTAAATTGCCACCCAACATCCAGCTGGGAGCAATGCTGAGAAGAAATCCTTTGGTTTTAAATGTTTGCTTGTTTGACGGCAGTTTAGTGATGAGAGGGGGCATGCAGAAAAGGTGTCTGAGAGAGGTCTGTGTGAGCTGCAGGGTGGATTTTTAAGCCGCGGTAGCCATCGCGCCCACGTCTCCATACAAGCGGAGAAATTGGCTGTACTCAGCAGACCAGGACGGAGATAGCGAGTGGTGGGGGGGCAGAGGGGGTGGCAGAATGGGCACCCGTGCAGGAGGGGAGAGTCAATTCCAAAAGGACTCTTGAGTTTCTTTCCAAAAATTGAATCGTCAATTTCCATTCAGCTGACCACTCTGCAGGATTGGAAATGAATGAGTGTCAAAGCAGTGGTTGTCCTGGAAATAGAGGTTAGGCCTGAAGTGAAATTCAACAACGACAGCATGGGTAGGTCGGGAGGGAGGAGTGGATAAGTGGTAGAGGAGAAAGAAAGGTGGACTAGAATCAGAATTGAAATTGAACACGGGGCCTGACCTTGCTGTGCTCCCTTTTGCGATGGCCCGGGTGATAATTCCTCTGGCTTGAGCTGCGCAGACTGGCAGCTTTGGTGTGACCGAGTCTGAAAGAAGGGAATGGCTGTAATTATCGGCAGAAGGCTCAGGAGATAACGAGTCTGAAAATGTAGGCTTCCTCTGGCAGACATCAGTGCTATCTCATGCCCAACACTTGTCATGGCTGGTGCATGTGAGGGCGTGTACAGAGGTGTCCATATCTTTTTGTATGACGTTTCTGTATACATCTTTGTTAGCCCCCTGCCAGCAGAAAGGACTGGAAGGACCCCACACACACCCACACACAGTCTGGATGTGACAGAATGTCAACGCTCTCACCTGACATGAAAGACACGGTGACACCTTTAGAGATGAGGTGCAGATGTTATCGCTGACATGCCTCAGCTACGCCACACGACTGGCCCATAATGCCACTTTGCTGCTTATCAGGCCATCTGCAACTTGATTAAAGCAGCTTATTTTTAGACAGTGGGGGACTAATTCCCTCTGACCTTTGTGCCTCTGTATTTGATTAGAAATGGCAATCACACAAGGTCTGAGCAATTACTCAAAAAAATAAAATAAAATATAATCAGGTGAGAAAACACAGATATGCATCACATCACACCTGAACCTTCGTTAGTGGTGAAAGATGTATAAATATACTTTAGGTAAAACCAATAATCCAACAATGTAAAAATACTCTGTATAAATAAAAGCTCTACATTAATCCCTAACCTATGTGGTATTTCAGTATTCACATTTAGTTTTATTTGAAGTATCAATAGTGATATAGTACTATAGATTGACCCATTTGCACTAAACTAATTGCTGAAGTAAAATGTTGTGGTTACATTTGATACTTTGTCTCAAGTAAAATGTATGTCTTAGAAATCCTTGGTAAAAGTGCAGTACCAGTCAAATTATGGACACGCCTTCTAGTTCACAAAAGTGTTAAATAAACCAAATTGTGTTTTATATTTTAGATTCTTCAAAGTAGTCACCTCTTGCTTGGATGACAGCTTTGCACATTTTGGCATTTTCTCAGTCAGCTTTATGAGGTAGTCATCTGGAATGGCTTTCAGTCAACCCATTAATACGACCTATCGTCAGCGACAGAACGTACTTAAAATGTCCCGTCATTCACGGACTTCCAGCAACAATTACCATAGTAACCCATAAATTACAATATTATTGGGTGTGAAGTGCAAATTCTCACTTTTCAGAAACTGAATTTTTCCAATAGACAAACGGTCGCATAACCAGCTGGTAACGGCAAGTAAGGGCAGGCAACAGGTGAATTGGCGATGATTGTTTAGTGTTAAGGGGTTAAAAGCTGTGCCTTGTCAAGAGTTAATTTCTTGAATTTGTTACCCTCTTAATGCGCTTGAGACCATCAGTTGTGAAGAGGTAGACTTCGTATTTGGTGAATAGGCCTGTTTGAGTAATCCATATTATGGCAAGAACTTCAAGATAAGAACAACAAGAGGAAGAGAATGGCTTGGGCCGAGGAACACAAAGAATGGACATTAGACCTGTGGAAATCTGTCCTTTTGGCTGATGAGTCCAAATAATCCAAGGCACATTTAACCAGCATAGCTACCACAGCATTCTGCAGCCATTGCATCTGATTTGTGTTTAGTGCGACCATCATTTGTTTTTCAACAGGACAATGACCCCAAACACACCTCCGGGCTATGTAAGGGCTGTTTGACCAAGAGGGTGATGCAGTGTTGTGTCAGATGACCTGGCCTCCACAGTCACCTGATCTAAACCCAACTGAGATGGTTTGGGATGATTTCGACCGCAGAGTGAAGGCAAAGCAGCCAAGAGGTGCTCAGCACCTCTGGGAACTCCTTCAAGACTGTTGAAAAATCATTTCAGGTGATTACCTCATGAAGCTGATTGAGAGAATGCCAAGAGTGCAAAGCTGTAATCAAGGCACAAGGTGCCTATTTTGAACACTGCTAAGATTTCTACATGATTACTTATGTGTTCCTTCATAATCTGGATAACTTTAGTATTATTTTATAATGTAGGAAAATCAATCAATCAATAAATTAAATATTGAATGAGAAGGTGTTTAAACTTTGACTGGTACATTATACATGCATTTGCTTAAATAATGAAAGGAAAGATTGTTTCAGAATGAATAAATTCATTGTGTTAAATCTGTATTATTTATGATCCATTATTTTTCCAATTGGACAAGGTCCAGCTAATTTTTACTACTAGTGAGCACTTTAATCATTCAAATCTTGACTGTCTTTAGTTTCTGTCTGAAAAACTGACTACCTTGGAAAAGGATATGTGACGCATCACTGCTATAGAATTATGAAAAATTAAACTTTTGTCAGAGACTGCTTTTCTGCAATGAAAAGATGTGAAAGACTGCACGTGTCCAAACCCACTGGGAATGCAAATCACTATTTTCATGATCAGTTGATCTCCTGACAATTTTTGCAATTAATTGATTGGTTTGTCTGTCGTTTTTCAATTTTTCAAAATTTTAGATTTCCCCATGTGATGTATTAAATTTGCTGTATGACCAAAACTGCATATGACTTGGCATTTACAATGACAATTTACAGTGTGTTAATTGCTAAACTCATAATAGGTTGGTTATTAAAATCATTTTTCCATTGAAATTGAGTTCATATCAATATCCAAAAACAGAATGTGCCTCAGTGGCTTGTAACTCTGTCTATCGTTGAACAGAATTGTTAAGTGAATGAAACGTAGAAAACCTATATTTTCTAATTGGTTTGTTGTTTAATTGCTTCAGTGCCACCAGCTTACTGCCATTCCTTAATTGTTTATCTTCCTCTTCGGAGTCGCAGACAAAATAACCCATTCTTTCACTCACAGTTGGGCAAACAAACACCCCTCTACTTTTCAGATAGAAAACGCTCTAGTAGTAGCAGGGACACAGCAACGGATGGGAGGGTAGCCTGAATGAAAGCGCCACTGATCATCTCTACGATTTCAAACTTAATTAACCTGGGCGTCGTGCCACACATCCTCCGGCCCTTCAGCAGGGAGTGTTCACCACCTCCTCTCACATCAACTCTGATGGCAGGAAGAGAAAGAAGAGGAAAATGTCAAGACGAGACCGAGCATCTGTCAACCCACCAGCATCAAATGCCTTATGAAGGAGCGATTCCAGTTTATCACAACTTGAGTTTTATTTTCATAGATGTTGGTGTGATTTCTATTAGGTGTGACAGCATTGTACTTGCCACTTTATTCACTGTGATCTGGATAAATGGGCGGGTTCTTATATAGCACTTTTTTACCCTACACGAGCACTCAAAGTGCTTGATACAGCTTCATACATCTCATTCACATAAGCATTCATACAAGCACTTTCTACATCTAAGTGTTTTCTATCTAACATTCACACACGCATTCTCACTCCGATGAACGCATCGGGATCAACTCCTGATTGAGTGTCTTGCTCAAGGATACTTTGGCATGCAGACTCGAGCCACCACCAACCTTCCGATTACCTCCTGAGCCACAGCCACCCCTAAAGTGTGGGTAGGGTGGGTGAGTGATGATGATGTCATCATTCATATTTGTCAGACTGAATAGGAAAAAGCATTCAGAGGACCAGACAAGTTGCCAATAGTTACCAAAGTCACTTTATTGGGAGGTAAAAAGAAATTTGTCATAGAAAGAATGTACTCTGTTACCATGAGTCAAAGCTGAGTCAGAAAATTGAAAACGAGACTGTAAACTGTAATGGATGGCAGAGAAGATTTAGTTAATAATTTTATATTTTTTGCTTCGAAATTAATTTTCCTAACCTGGGGTGTGCTTGAAACCTCTAATTGGCTATTCATACTTCACTGAATGTTTTATAGTGATGTTTGTGGCTGCAGGTAACAATTATTTTCTTTCACCGACTAATTCAGAAGTGATTAATTAATTGTTTGGACTGTAAAATTCACTAGGAGCCCAGAGTGATGTCTTTGCATTGATTGGTTTGTCTAGCCAACGGACAATTTAGATGTTCCATTTATTGGAGTCTTGATGAAATTGGAAATCATTCACATTTTAAATTTAAGTATGTAAATTTGTTTATACAAAATTATATATGATGACTCAAAGTTAACCTGAATTTTTTTCAGAGTGAAAACTGGACCAGAAACTTGCGTCTTCACACAAGCTCTTTACAGTATAATTTAAAAGAAGCTATAAAAAAATAGTTTGGCTAATGAATGCTGCACTCAGCAAAACAAAACCGTTTCCCCCTTCTCGTGCCATCCTCAGAGACCTGACTCAGACCGTCTGCCTTTCTGTCTGTCTGAGGTTTGAGAACACGGAAGTGCAGACTCAACCATCTCTACAGTCAAAGGGGGAAGTTTGTGTACCCACAAGGGTCTGTGCAAAATTCCCACAACTAACCAGGAATATGAAAATACTTCAGCTTTGCTACTTTTCATGCAAAGAGGCAGAGGGAGAACCAAGACAGTGGATTGATTGGTGACAGGGCTCTCTCTTTCTTCCTTTTTAAGTTGTTCCTCTTTTTTTAGCCTTGTCTCAGACAAAAGTAAAAATGTCATCTTTCTCATAGTTTTTTCTGTTTTCTTATTTATGTTGAAAATGGACTGCGTTTATAAAGTGCTTTTGTGTGTTTGTGTGTTTCAGCTACCCCAAAGTGATTTTACACGATAATTCGCCAGTTCACAGATCTCTTATTGCTACAGTGCATTTTCTATCACACACTCGCACACCAAAACATTAGGTGCAGCATCTTGCAGAAAGACCTTTTGCCATACTAACTTGAGGATCTGGATACTGAAGCACCAACCTTCCAATTAGTGGATGTACCAATCTACCTGTGGAGATGTTCTTCAAATCTTTCTGTGTCTCCCCTTTTCTCCATTGTCCTGTCTGTCTGGTCATCTCATTTAAGTCGGTGACATTTGATGTGAAGTGGCGCAGGCCCGAGAGCTTATAGCCACTGACTCATAAAAACACACATGCGCACAGAGGACTTGATGTGGAGGGAAAGGTCAGACCTACTCTCAGAGGGCCTAATCACCCACTCTCATTGAGTGGCCTGCGCGGTCAGTCACACTTGATTGAGTGTGCGCATGCACGCTCACGTGTGTGTGTGTGTGTGTGTGTGTGTGAGAGAGAGTGAATTGTGGTTATGGGTGTGACTTGGTGGACATAGGCAAGTGAGTGAGCGTGAGTGGGATAGATTGTGCCTCGAGAGGGTGCTGATTGGGGAGTGAAAGGGTGCATTCCATACCTGTGAACGTACCATTAGCAGATGACCGTTTTGTGCCAGGTCACAGACACAGACACACACACACACAAATGTGCATTCAAATACACGCACAATTCTCTTGCCCCAAACTTGTGGTGTAATCAGCAGCCCTATCGTGGGAACTGTGGGGCAGTAACAGGCTCATTAACTTCTCCCTGAGCCTTTTTTAAAGAGAGAATTGGCCAAGACGAGTGGGCCACTCTTGTCTGTACCCCCTCTCAATCTATTCATGACTTTTGCAGTAAGTGATTGTGTGTGCATGTATGTGTCACGCTCCTCTTTATTGTAGCCCATAGTCCCCTATGTTGTTATGCTTATTCCCCCATTAGTGGACCTTCAGTGATGCCCGTTGCTTAGCACAGCCCCTAGCAGAGCAGGGCAGCGGGGATTAAGTATTAAAGTGCCTCAGCTGCTCTGGGGCTCCTGTAGCTCAGCATTTGGCCACTGCGGCCTGATAATGGTGTTTGTTTAGCCATTAGTCAAGCCCTGCTTAGCAGCTCTCTCCCCTCTGGCTGCAGCACCGCTGAAAGATGATGGATGAAGATTACGAGGGTTGGCGGATTGAGGAATGAGTGTCGTGGAGTGGTTTCAATAGCGTCAAGAACATTTGGTGGAAGTGTGTCGCACTAAGGAGTTGGACTGAATGATAAATCGATTTTAAATCGAAATTGTGATTTGAAACGATGCATTTGACAAATGGTAAAGTTAGCGATTTTAGGATTTTAGCAGAGCCTGCTTTTGTGGTAGCAGTTCTATGTTTGAATGTCATGTGCAAAGTTAAGAAAATGCTAAACACACGTTTCAGGCAGTTTATATCTTTTTAGTTCTCATCCTTGCATTAAAATATAAATGAGGTAATATTTTCTTTCAATTACAAAATAATGGTTCCAGTGCTTAATGAGGTGCCCGAAACACCTCACCTCCTAAGCAAGGTGGTTCAGGTATGTCCTGCCAGAAGGAGTGCAAAGCAGAAGCAGGACACACTAGAGAGATTATGTCTATTGGCTTGCTTGGGAACTCCTCAGTGCCCCCCTGGATGAGCTGGAGGGGGGTGGCTTTGGAAAAGGGCAGCAATGGATGGATGGACATGTTTTAAATCTATTACAACTGAAGCTTGCCTTTAAAAAAAAATCATACTGCAAATCAAATCACTAATGCAAGAATTACATTTAAATGTTTTCCAAATCACTGAGCCATACTAAGAAGAAGTGGTGAAAGTAGTCTAAGCAAATGTGTTTTTTTTCCCCATTAGTTTTTGTGAAAAAAGGAGGATGTTCGATGGTGCTCTTGTGTTATGAGTTGAGGTTTTGTGTTGAGGCATACAGGTTTTATCAGAGGTTACCCTTCCTGTGATTAGTTCTCTTCGCTGGACTAATTAAAAAGTAGCCCAGTCTATTTCCTTTTGCACCACCAGCGGAAAGCACTCCTTCTTGCTGAAAGCTATTTAATTTTATGAGGTATTTCTTGCAGCTAATTTAGCCATTACCTTTTAAGCTCTAAACGTGACCTTTTCTCCATATGCTGAAGAGAGCTGGCTAATCTTTGGGCCATTACCTGATAGCTGTTAGTCATTACTAAAAGCTAGAGTCTTACTGGGCCTCAGCCAACGCTTATATCCCCACCATCACAATGCTCAGTCACCAACCACACTCTGACTCATCTTGACAAGTGACAGGCACCTGCCAGCTCGCACAAAGGGGCTATTGAGACTCAGTCAGTAACGTGTGTGATTGCCCTCCCTCTGTTCCTGTCCTTCTTCCTTTCGATCTTCCATTCCGCTTTCTTTCCTGAAGTTACTAGAGCTTGTGCTCTATTCATACACCACTGTCGCTGCTTTAAAGGAATATATTTTTGGGAATACGCATTTGTTTTCTTTCTAACAGTGAGATAAGAAGATTGCATCAAACTCGTCCAGAGGGAGAAATACACCTACTGGCACTTCTAAAATGCAAAAATTACCATGTTGTATCTTTTTTGTTAAATGCCTACACACAGAAAACAGAAACCACTCCTGGGGTTTGGTGGGAACTATTCAGTTGAACTATTTCTTGACAAACAGAAATGCCTGTGCAGAGATTCTCGGTGTCTCGTCCTCACTGTCAGCTTTTGTGATTTCTTTAATGTTAAGCAAGCACACTGGTTTCTGTAATTGGAAGGGCAAAGGAAGCCGATCTCCCTGATCTCTCTGCACAGGTTATTGCGTTTTTAATCAGGCTTTTATTAGTACACATGTACGGGGGGGCTGGATAAAAAGGTGCAGCATTACATGGAGTGTTTTTAAATTGTTCACATTTGCACTATGGAGGGGGGAAAGCTTTTGTTTTCCTGCCTGCATGCTATGGAGTCAGTTTGTTGCCAAATAAAATCAATAAGTAAGAAATGCTTGTTAAATAAATCTGATGGTACCCAGACAATATTTAGCCGCTGAGCAGTTGCGCCAACATCAACAATGTCATATCTGTGTAGGTTCTCAGTCATCCAGGTCGTTGTAGTCTTGAGAGCTTGAAAAAAGAAGGCACCGTCTTTAGGTTTGTGAAGATATTTCAACTCTCACCCAAGAGGTTTCTTCAGTTCTACAAACAATTGGTGGAGAGTCCCCGGTATTTAACACCTAGTGGGGGTTATCCACTTTGGAGGTGGTCCTGAGAGTTGGCTGTGGAGCAATAAGCTGTGTAAGCCTGTTGGATGAAACATCTTCACCAACCTAAAGAAGTGCAGCTGCCTTCTTTTTTTCAAGCTCTCAAGATCCATAATGTTACCCGTTCTCAAAACCTCAAAACTCCATGTCTTAAACAAGGCATCTCATCCTACTGAGCTGAATGTGTAGCAAAGGATAACATCGCTTAAACTAAAAGGACAGAGCAACTGTTGTGAAGTACCTGAAGTACCTGAGATGTTATTGTTGAACTTATTTCAGTCAAGTTCACAGAAAATGACATTTAGATATACATAAATGGTATAACCTTTTTTATATATATTAAGAAATGAGCACTCTAATACTAGCCTGTGTAACCGAGGTGAATGCTCGGCAAAGCTGTCAATCTAATGTTGTTTTTAAAGAGAAACAGACACTTGCGTTTCTCTTGCATCAGTGCCCCCCCCCCTCCCTTTTTTTGTTTGTTTTTTTTGTTTTTTAATTAAATGAGGGTCTGGCGGTATAGCTGTACACCTGTTGGATGTTGAAACATTTCTTCTCTGGCTGTCTGCCTCATAACAACATTGTAGTAATTACAACTAAACCACAACCATTTCTAGCTGTTGTCACAGACATGGCAGGGAATTAATCTAATTACTGACCTGCTACATGTATATAGTAAACAAGCCACAGTTTTTCTAAATGTCATCATAACCAGACTTCTCTGAGTAAGCGGGATTCTTATGTGCCCGCAATTGTACTCGGTGAACCTTTAGTGTTTATGCTTTGCGAGCCTAAACATGTGACTCCAGCACCACAGGCATTAGTCCTATCGCTTTTCTCATCCTGAAAAACAAACAGGTGTATAGCTTATATACCATCATGATTCGAAAACACACAACAGTTACGTCTTAATGTCCACTATTACAAAGGTTTTCCTGTAAATTCCGAGACGAGGAAAGGCAAACAAATCAGTCACTATAAGATCAGTATTCCCCTTGAAACCAAATGAAAGCTGGGCACTGAGACTAAACCACATTACAAGATACCTTCATGGCTCATTGGCGTTTATGCTGGAAAAGTGAAATCATTATAACCAATAAGCTGTGTAATGGATTCCTTCCCAGCAGTCAGTCTGCCTGCCTGACTTCTTAATTGTCACTGTATGTGTGTTGGAATGTGAGCGTGAGCCGTACTGTGTATGTAAGTGCAGGGTTGACTGTGGTCCTGGAGCAGGGGATCACCTCGGGGTGGAGCACAGATTAGAGACGCTGCCCCTCAGCCCGTGGAAGCAGGGATTTAAGTTTCTGTGTGTGAGAGCGAGCTTCCAATGTGCTGAAATGCCCTTGAGCAAGACACAGAGTTATTACCTGCTCAAA
>VUQK01001060.1:11852-27226 GCA_015106715.1 Bujurquina vittata | reverse complement strand
TTGTTTTATTTTTTTTTTTTTTTTTTTTTTTTTTTATTTTTTTTTTTTTTTTTTTTTTTTTTTTTTTTTTTTTTTTTTTTTTTTTTTTTTTATATTTTTTTTTTTTTTTTTTTTTTTTTTTTTTTGCAAATGGGACCAAAAATAAAGCAACTGTTTGTTTCAACCAAATAACAAAATCAGACACGGCCAAGGAAAAAGAATAACCACAGACCGCAGCAGGACATATCATCTGATATCTGTGGTCCAATCTTTTATTGTGTTCCAGAGAAACTGTTATTATTGCAAAAGTAGAAATAGGACCCTCAGTCTGCTTCTTAGCGGTTTAATGAAGGACAGGACAGGAATGATTACAACATGCAGCTGTTTTGTTCTTTGAAGATCCCAAACATTACAAGAATCAGACAAACCCGTGGTTTCACAGATAAACACACAGCAGCAGCAACTTTGCATGGCCATTAAACTCCACCTGTAATACCTGCAGAGCTGGGCGCACTGACCTGATAAGTGGTATGTTGTCCAGGGTGCAGCACAGTACAGGTCCCCTCTGTAATGGAAGTGGCTCCACACAGGACTCATTGTAAACCCTGTAGACAGACATGCATGCATGCATGCGGGCTTTTATTTCAGGCTGCAGATAGACGCTGAGAGCACGAGCACGAGTCAGGGAAAGTATCGAAGGACACTCACATAGACCCAGCTGGACACACTGAAACACGGTCATCACAAAGAAATTCTAAATAACCCGATTGTCCTTCTATATTAGCTTCTCTTCCTTCTCCTCATGCACAAAATGCTCAATGATCAGGCTGAAATCTGAAGTTGTCACCACAGTTAAAACTTCACTAGTACAACAGTGATCCAGTCAGACTTTCTCTTACAGAGCTAAAAATATTCCTTTATTGAAAGGAAGAAATCAAATGCATGTTTGCATACACATTATTAATACAAAAACATTTAATAGATCACTAAGTATGGTTGGCAGACAGTTCACTGCATGTGCAGAGACCAGTATTTCCATATGTGTGTTTTTTAAAAAATATAAACAGGATATGTTTCTCTCATACGGCGTTGCATCTGGACTGTCACGACTGAATCTGTGTCACACTCTGATCCAGGTGTGCTGTGGCCTCCAGAGAATGCAGGCCAAAGGAGCTTTCACGAGATTCTCTTTGGTTTGTTCTAATCAATAAAAGGTTGATATAAAATAGCACACCCGTGCTAGCAGAAAGGCCAAGGAGGATATTCAACAGACAACAGCTGGTATTATTTTCATTTTGGAGCTATTTTTCAACCAAGAGATGCTGAGAAAAACCAGTCAGCTGGGAGTTACTGAGCATTATTCAGCGTTTGGAGAGATGATTCACTCTCACACTGCTGGCTTACACTCAGTTTCTTAAAAGCAGAGCCTTCAGCTTCTGCTACAAGCTCAGGCTGCTGGGAGACTTCCCATGATGCACTGAGTACTTCTTCACTCCTGAAACACTCTCAAACCCTGTCAGGAGCACGCCAAAGAAACAGGGGGCGCTATAACCCTAATTGGCATACAGTCTGACCTCAGAGAGAAGGTAAAGGTGCACACCTGTGACGCTGCCAGACAAAGTGGCTGTTTTTTTCATCCACAGAGTTTCTGAACATCTTCATTCTGGAAGTTCAATTTTCAGGGACCTAAAATGGCATTTACATGTAGACGAAACCTGGAACCTAGAAAAAAATCTGCATTTACCAAAATGCCCGCGTTCATGCAGACAGGGCCTAAACCTGCATCCATTCACAGGTAACCTGAGGGTGTTCTGACCTGATGCACCACCACATGCAGGTCTTCAATCTTCAAAGGAACAAAGCAATGTGCCAACACAGGCGGGAAAGGAAGAGACAGCATGCAGAGAAACATGATAGAAATAATGTTTGATGTCTTTTATGGAGAAGGGATCATATTTATTAAGGACACACTGCTGTTTTCAAGTAAACACAAAGAGAAGAACCTTTAACCTACATTATTTGATTTGGCTCATTTCTGACCAAACACATCAAAATGTTATCAGAGACTTACTGGTTTACTCATCCAGCAAATGAGGACCATCGTCATCATTCACTCGAGTTTTAGCTTGTAAATTTTTAGTTAAAAATATCTGAATCTTCATTTGCTAAATACCCGACCCTGTTTACCGATCTCTGTCTGCGGCTGTTTGAAGCAGTCCTGCTTAAGGTCTCAAGCGTTTAATGTCGACATCTTTGACTCGTTGTTTTATCTAATCCACAAGATTTTTTCATAGTGAGACCATTATCTGGCTGCTGCACGGGAAACAGTTTTAGGAAGTTTCCTCGTCCCTTTGGGAAGCTTCTTGATGTGGAAAGCTCACCAACATTACCTTTACCTGCCTTTAAAATAAACCCAATAAGTGTGTGTTTGTGAGTGTGAGTACCGTACCAGTTGTTCACCGGGCAGACGTGCTGGTTGTAGAGAGCCATTGCGTATCTGCAGAGTTAAAGAAGACAAAAATC
The DNA here is from genome assembly GCA_015106715.1 of Bujurquina vittata. Lineage (NCBI taxonomy): Eukaryota > Metazoa > Chordata > Actinopteri > Cichliformes > Cichlidae > Bujurquina > Bujurquina vittata. The sequence goes on along the minus strand of VUQK01001060.1, from coordinate 24,724 downwards.
TCTGGTCAAAGATCAGAGTAGACATGAAATCAAGTACTGTACTGCAGTATTTGAAAGTATTATCACATCCAACTAAAGTTGTTCCAGGCTCCAACATTTTTCCCACTAATAAAACACACACTTGATTTCAGAGACAGACAGCTCATCTTCATACAGGCACTCAGAGCATGGTGGCTGTATTTAAACCTACACAGTGACCCCAAAATATCCCTTAAATGTGTCAGCTGCACAGTGACTGCCTGCAGACACACATACACACACACTAATGCCCACTCGAGGCTCACTCTAAAAGCAAGTCAATTCCAGACTCCTATGTTAAAATGCCTGACTTAAAAAAAAAGTATCTTTAAATTCTGGTACTAAATCCAGTTTTGACCTTTTCTTCTACTCTCCCCACTTTATAACAGCTGTACAGGGGTGATATTATTTATAGCTCATCTTTTTAGATGAGGCTTAAAGTCATGTAAGTATACCAAGACAAGCAGCTGGTAGCTGCAAAGTCTCACCTCCTCTAATATGAGTCACTGAACTGGAACCCTCAACCATTTTTTGTGCTATTGGGGCATTTTTCCAGAAATTAACTGACAAGTATTAAGGTTTGTATTAAGGTTTGCGTTGTGCTGCAGATCTTCCAAGAAGTCTGTGCTCCAGTTGTGCCGAGTGAGATTCTCGTATTTTCCACAGTCTCTCAAATCTCACACGAATCCAGCTCCTCGTGAAGGAGGCCGCGGCTGCAGGGTGAACTGAAATCACTACTTACTCAGAGGGGTGGCTGTAGCTCAGGAGGTAGAGCAGGTCACCCACTAATCGGAAGGTCAGTGGTTCGATTCCTGGCTACTCCAGGCTACATGCCAATGTATCCTTGGGCAAGATACTTAATCCCAAGTTGCTCTCCGATGCTAGCGTTGGAGTATGAATGTGTGTGAATGTTAGCTTATTAAAAGCACTTAGCTTACTTACACATGGAAGTGCTTGTGTGAATGGGGTGAATGTAAACGTGCTGTATAAGCGCTTTGAGTGCTCACTCAGAGTAGAAAAGCGCTATATAAGAGCTAGTCCATTTACCATTTACTCTTCATTTGTCTGCAATCCTGCAACATGTGTGACATTTCTACCATCTCTGCAGTTTTGTTTTATGCTCTTTGGTACAAATGGTGCAGGTTAGTACAACATCTACTTTACATAATTTGCTTAAGCACAGCTTAATAAATCTGCCAATGAAGTTGCATTATAGCTTTACTATTCTTTTGACTATAACTCACATCTGCCAGCCTTCCTATTTTTCTCAGGTTTTTCCAAACTATCAGAGAGCTGTATGTTTTGCATGTGTGGCTCACTTATGCAAGTTGGTCCATCATCTCTGAAGCAGTCTGTGCGATGAACACAAGTTTTACCCGTCTGCTACCATTACATATTGGCAGGTGCGCTATAACTCAGGTTTAAGTACAGTATAGAAATACCCAGGTAGCCCCTTTCAAAAGAACCAAAGGGACATATTGCACCACAGAGCAAATACACAGGACCCAGATAAACAAGCTGCCAAAAGACATGACAGCTGGAGTGTCTTTATTGATCACTGATAACATGGGAATTCTCAGGTCAGAAGAATTGATTTGGCCTATGGCCGGTGCATCCAATACTGCAGTTTTCAAATACTGCAGTTTTCTCAAAGCTGCTCGCACCTCCAAGTTACACACAAGCTGACCTTTGGAGTGGGTGCTGTGATGCATCGGGATTATGTGATAGCATGATGGGTGTCTTACTCCAAACACGTGACATATGGACACATGTAAAGCACTCTTTGTTTGATCAGTGTGTTTCAGCTTGTAGCCTTTGTCAGGGTTCCTCACATAGTAAAGTCACTCTTCATACAACGAAGGGTTGTTGAAGCTTTTTGCTCTTCTCCTAGCAATTTGGAAACCTGTACTTTGTACACATACAACTGCTTAGTGTCAGATTTAGAAGCAATGCTTAAAGCAATGTTTAAATCTAACAAGTCTGTGTAAACCTAATGAATTGCTTTTAGAGCCTCAATCTAACCTGCAGGTTAAAAAAAAACAACTGAAACAAACTCCCAAACTCGACGAGGTCTCCTGGCTAAACAGCAGTCTGACTCACGTGGTGGTTATGGTCGAGCAGCTGGTCACTGCACGTTACTCAAACTGTGACAAAACCTCCATAAGCATTTATGCTCGTGCTTCTGACATGCTCGACTCACTGCACACGTTTGATGCAACGTCAAAGACAACAACAGTGAGCATAACCACCCTGACCCTGTTGAATGGAAAAGTTATTTCTTCCTCCAGAGACGGCACATTTTGGCTTGATATAAATGATTTTACTTGGCTTTGGTTAAAAACAGGAACTCCCACCAAAGCCTCACCCAGCTGCTCAGAGCTGCAGTGCTGCTGCAGAGTTTGTGGGTCATGAAAGTAGCTGACAGAGCATTCAGAGGCAGAAACAGGCAGGTGTCGACGCGTCTGAGCAAACAACAGGTCTGATAGAAGGATTCAACAAAGGCTCACCGAGGAGACTGAATCCTCTCACTCTGAGAAAAGAAGAGAGGGACATCAGCTGTTTGCTAAATCTGGATAAAGTGCATGAAGACGTTATCCAGGGTTTCCTTCAGAGCTCAGTCTATGACTAGTTAGAGTTCATTATCTGGAGCAATAACTAGAAAACATGGTGAGACAAAGTTTACAGTCTTCTGGAGATTACACATGACCCCCTGGCTTCCATAAATAAATGCATGCAGTTTGAGCAAAACAGTAAGAAATGTTTCTTAGAGTTGGGCCATTTATGAATTCATCAGCTGAAATCTCCAGGAGAGCTGTGCAATATCAGGAGGGAGTGTAACTCTGTGTTCATCTTTATCTCCCACATACTATTGAAATTAATTTAGAAAAATGCTTCAAAATAACACCTAAGGAGCGCCTGGAGGGGATTTTAAGATCACTGCTGAGCTCTGAGGTTTGTGTTGCCTTAGCGTTGCTTAAACAGACAAGACTTCTTAGATTTTACTGTATACATGCAACATTTCAAAGTAATGTTGGCCATCTGTGAGCTGTAGCTGTGCACCACAGCGAGGGTTGTTGGTGCCATCTATTGCACATGTGTGAAGCATCTTTGCACTCTTCCCAGTGAAGTATTTCTTATTTAGCTTTGAGGCATTTTAACACTGGACTCGCTTTTGGAGTTAGTCTCTAGTGGCCATTAGAGGAACTGCATTACAGGCCTGTGTGTGCTGCTTCTCCCAACCTCAAAAAAAGCAAAGGTTTCACAGTCGTGACCTTTATTACAGTCAGCTGAGATCACAGTGACCACAGCAGGAATAACAAATAACGTGTGTGACCACACTCGTGTACAGACAGCTTGACTCGTGCGTTGCTTTTAGGGGCAGAAAGATCACTTTTTTATCATTGTGCATTTAGTGGTTTGAAGGCAGCTATTTAAAGATGAAGCAGCTGAACGTATTTACTCTGAGTAATCCTAATCTGATCCCAGACAGGTAAATGTTTGCACAAGTGTTCAGAGAGCTGGAAGTGCATAAACAGATGTGAGAATGTGCTGCACATGCTGAGGTACTCACACCACCCATATTCCTGTGATGGTGAAGACGGGCAGGCTGACAGGGAGGATCATCCACAGGGACATGATGAGCTGATCTCCACCACGAGCAGCACCGACGGACAGCAGCGTCGTCCCAGACCTGCAGAAGTGCACAGTTACTCTCAGGGAGAGGCTGCAGAAGAGTCTACAGTACAAATATTACAATATAGAGTAGAATTCATGATAGACGATTGATCATAAATATCTTCCTGTTCTACACTGCAGACTGTTAAACCGACCCAGTTTAAGGTGTTCTAACGTTTTCCACATTAAATTCACTAAACTGAATTTTTTAGTCTGTTGAGCCTCCTTATTGCCTTATTAGTGTTTGCATGTTCTCCCCGTGTCTTGCGTGGGTTCTTTTGGGTTCTCCGGCTTCCTTCCACAGCCCAAAGACATGCAGTAGTTGGGTTAGGTTCCCTGGTGACTTTATAAATGCTGTTTGTCTCTCTGTGTTAGGCTGGCGACCTGTCCAGGTGTACCCTGCCTTTCTCACTGTGGCAGCTGGAATAGGCTCCAGCCTCATACACCTGTGACCTGCTTCAGAGGTGAGGAGCTGCCAGGCTGGTACCTTCATCACTTCATCACCTCAGGACAGAAAAGTTTTTGTGCTTTTTCCATAAATCTATCAGCAGAGATGAACACATAATAATGATGGGTTTCTCCTTTATGACAGGCAGTGCTCTTCATGCCTCTGTCTGCATCATGTTTTCTTCATTAGGATATCAATATTTAAATAAACACAGACCAGCTCACTCTATGAAACACTGTCACACAGGACGCAGATTTAAAAACAGGTTCGAAACCTTTATTTACAGCCCCAAAATCACAGATTTTGGCGGGTTAATCACACTTCCTGTCCTTCCTGTCACTTCCTGTTATCACAGATTTTTCAGTTCCATACAGAAAGCTTCAGTTCAGTAAACTGGTGACAGTCATTCATAAAAATATGCATCTTTATGTAATTATGTTTTTAAAAATCACATCACTAAAAATATCCGGTGCTTTTAACCACTTATTATGTGGCTAAAGCTAAAATATTTCCTGAATATATTCAATAGATTCCATTACAAATAAAGAAGAAAGAAATATTTAAAAAAAATTTCAAGTATTTAGTTCAGTTTATGTCCACAAAAGCAGTGAGAAGTATTACACTGTGTACAAACAGAGTGCAATGATCTCCATAAATCCATAAATCCATATTGTACGCACAGTAGAACATAGAAAACATCAAAAGTTTCAAAGGCTGCATCGGTGCTGACCGGTTTATCCAGGTTCCACAGCAACATGTGCTCCCATCCGGAGGACGGGTTTCAGAGGAGGTCTGTCATATTTCAGCAGGACGATGCTAAACTGCATCCTGAAGCTATTCCAGCAGCACGGCTTCAGAGCAGAAGAGTCCGGGTGCTGAACTCTCCTGCAGTCCAGACCTTTGACCAGCTGAGAACATCTGGAGCATCAGGAACCCAAAAATACAACAAAGACCCGGCACTGCTGAGCCGCTACAGTCCTCTATCAGAGGACAACAGGACAACATTCCCAAAGTGCAGCAGCTGCTGTCCTCAGTCTCCAGATGTTTACAGTCGGGATGCTGCACAGCAGGAAAAACACGGATCTGTCCCAGTGTTCCTGAGACATGTTGCTGCCATCAAATTCAAAATGTCTGATTTTGTTTGAATTTAAATGTTTGAAGTTTTCTTTGTTCTACTCTGACTAAAATCTTTATGAGATTTGCACATCACTGCTTTCTGTTTTTATTTGCATTTTAAACCGAGGCCAAACTTTTTAGGGGTGTTCTCCACTTTGTACACTTTGCTATTACAGCTGTGGGCTTATTTCCATATATATTCACACACTGAACAATCATCTTATTAAATACTGTTATTAAGCTGTACGTCTTTCCTTTCCTTACTTTAATCTAAGAATATTGAAATGCTGCAGTTTTGCTCAATTAGCTGGCAGTGGTGGCTTTTTAAACACCTTTGCAGAAGAAAAAAGTCCCTCTCTCTCTCTCACACACACACACACGCACACACACACATATATATCTTGACCCGTTTTGAATGACTTCATGAGACATATTAAACCTAAAATCCCTCACAGAGAAAATTCATCTCAAAAATACATGTTTCTAATGAATAGCCCACATTTAGTGGTGTCAAACTATAGTAAAGTATGTGGAAAACACAATAATCGTTAAGTTGCTGAGATAATGGTTAATGATATGTAAACAATAACAAAATTTAACTACGTTTTCAGAGAATAAAGTCACAATTTCCTCTGTAATTTCAGATTATTTCTCTTCCATGATTTGCATCTACTGAACATTTGTGCACGGAGGTTGAAAGAGTTTATGAAACTATGCTTTAATTGGATTGCAACATCGCGCATGCGCAGCTTCAGTCCTCGGAGGAGCCGGTCTGATCTTACCTTTAATGCTCACTGAAAGCTCTTCAGTTTCAGCTCTTCCAGATTTGAGAAGAAGTCTCCGTGAGGCCGAGCAGGTGTGTCCGATATTTCATGGTCCAAATGTGGCCGCAGGTGTGTCACTCCATCAGGAGAAGAATTGGAGGAGCTGGTTATAATGTGTCTCCGGGTTTCACTCATTACACCGATGCGGCTCCCTCCGCAGCCCGGTGCGCTCTGACCGGAGGTGAGTACAGCAGCTGGAGTCCGTGACTGTAACTCCTCCCAGTGCACGCTGGTTCTCCCAAGCTGGTAGATAGCGCAGCTACTTTCTGCTGCTGTCCTCCGTCTGATTCTAGAAACTAATTTCACAAAAAAAAATTTCTCTTCAATGGCTCAAAATGTTTTCCAGGTTATGCTGCTTTCACGTGCTTTTTGTGAGCTCTTAATTTAAAGTTCAATCAGTCTTAAGGCATTGTTGTCACCTTTCAGGTTGTTCCGCCTCTGCAAACCTCTCATTTAAAGACTTAAAAGTGCTCCATCAAAACCGTACAGTTTATCTTGTGCAGAGAGATTAAAAAAAAAAACACAGACACACAACCATGAATGAGTCTCCAAGGACACACAAAAAGAAAATGAATGCATGCATCCACATTAATGCACATTAGGTGCTGTGGCTGTGGTCCTCGTCATCCATCCATGTGTGCATTAAAACACAGTGACAGGAAAGCAGCAACAACCCCACAGAAAAGGAGAGCGCGGACACCAGAAACAGCAAACATGATGAAGTCAGAGAAAGATTAGAAGAAGAGCTGGGGTGGAGGTGGGTTGCAAAGTGGCTTGCTGGTGCACAGCAACTGGAGCAGGCTAAAAGCAGCTCATATTTGTGAATTAGCAAGATTATCAGCTATGCAATATTCCCGACTTCTGCTACTGTTTGACTTTGGAAAAAGCAAAATTTTAGTGTGGGGACAGTTTTGCTCGAGGCTTGGAGCAAATTTAAAGAAATTGCAAAAATTGTGGTATTAAAGTAACATTACCAAGAACAACTGAAGGAGACGGGACAGTGAACGTGTGAAGGAAAGCTCTGCATCACATATAAAGCTGCCATGTCTTGGCACCCTGCAGAACAAAGACTAAATAACAGCAGTAGCAGGTCGCTGTGGGGTCAGCCATCACGGCGGGTCCCTGCAGATCAGTCAAAAGTCAAAAGAGAGGATTTTCTTAGGAAAACGCTTCTTTTCACACCACTAAAAAGAAATTTGAATGTTCTTTCACAGTAAAACCGTTTCCTGGAACAATCTGTGATCAGGTCCAACAAACAAGCACTCAGCAGTGTACTGCAAAGCCTCACAGGGAAACACACCAATCTCAGAATAACCAGGTTTTGGCGGACCCTGAAGGCATCCTCACCCGCCTGTATATGCTTCTACAATAAATACATTGGTATAAAAACAAAAAAACAGAAAGTGGACATTACAGACATTACTATCAATTAGCTTTTTTGTTTGAATTCTTGTAAATAGTGGATAAATACAGTTCTATTTCCTGAACCAAAATTATTAAAAAAGGGGAAAAAAAGGGTGAAGATGATGAAAATTTACATTTGTGGATATGAAATTTACCAAGTATAATAATTATATTAATTGTCAGTCTTTTGTTTGCATTCGTATTCTTTTGATGAAAACTAAAAATAAAATGCTCATACCTTAGTGAAAATTTAGTGTCAACATTACAGATTACAAAGTTACTACAGTGTTTTCAAAATTTTCGTGTGATACGACAGTTCCAGAATAAATGATGGTTGTTTCTTAATGTTCTTTACAGAACTCACAGTTGGGGTCTATTGTTTTAATATATTTCATCATGTATTGATTAGTAGAATTCTGTGTAACAGTTTAAAGGAGAAATCAAAAGTTTCCGATGAAATGTCCACACCTTTTTCCAAAGTGAATCGGGGACAAAGTTTTCCAGTAGAAAACAGCTGAAGGTACACACAAAATATCGTGTTGAAATAGGATACGAATAATTTTATTTGTACAAATAGAAGAAAAACAAACTTTACCGACTGTGGTGTCAGTTAAATTTAACAAAGACTTATCTACATCAATAACACTATTTCTAAAGAGTTCGCATATTTCATTAATTACAGCATCAAACGCGCAGTGGCTCTTTATCACATCCTGCAGCGCCAATGAGCACCTGCTGCCACACGAGGGCGCCACAGACTGCAATAACAGAGTCACTGAAAACAAATGTTTGATTTGCAAACGCGGGCATACAGGCCGAGTTTATTACTTACGAAAAAGATCAACACCAAACAGCAGAAGAAACTTGTGTTTTAACTGACATATTTGTATTAGATGCTCACGTTCAGCTCCTAAAAGTCCCCTGCTGATGTCTGCGTCTCTGTGACTTGTTTCTGTGAGTGTCATATGTTCATGCAAGCTCCTACACTTTCATAATGGAGCTGAGCTGAAAGTTCATACACAAAAATCCTCCATGAGTTGCACGAGTGTGTTTAAAGCTTTTCCTCTCAGCTCCTCACAGCGCGTCTGTCCTGCAGGTCCTCTGGGGTCACCACCCACAGCTGCAGGACTGTAATGTGCTGAGCAGGCAGAGCTTCGTCTTCCATCCACCCACGACCTCCCAGAGAGTCCTCAGCTCAGCCTGGACGTTTGTAGGGCAGTGTGCTGCGAGCTGGAGAGCTGCAGGAGGCTTTAACTGTGTCAACAAGACAAATTCCTCCACTTTAACGGTCTCACTGGGAGTGAACTGTTTCTGCGGATCACAGAGATGGATGGTGGAGCTGCTGTGTGCCTGTCCATCAAATGATCCCTTACAGGAATGGTTTAGCTGCAGTGTGAAAGCAGCAGCCTCCCTCCCACCAACATATCAGAAATTACATGCAGGAAATACAGATATTTCCTAAAGTATTAGAACAGGCCTCCTTTGTATACTTATGTGAAACTCTGATCACATTTTTTTCTTATAACTAAAAATACAGTTCTTATTTTTTATTACTATTTTCCTCTGTAAGGCGTGCTTATTGAATGCAGAATGTTGTTTTTTTCTGGTTCCATAAAAATGCACTGTGACTGCAATAATAAACAAAGCGGAGCCGTCACCTTCCTGCCAGTGTCAATAAAAACCAACAGCCACAGCAACAATAGAACCATCAGAAAGGTGATCTTTATCCTAGTAAAGATGCGTCTTTTAAAAATACATCTTTTATTGAGCTTCACATTAAAAATGTAATTTTTCTAATATGTCTGTGATTGTGTGCTTCGCTGTGTGTCTGTGTGTATATATATATATATGTGTCCATGTCCATATCCATGAAGCCAGATGACACTCATCAGTTAGTTAAACTGCAGGAATGCCTTAAAGACCTAAAGGCCTGGATCACCTCTAATTTCTTGCTTCTAAATTCAGATAAAACTGAAGTTCTTGTGCTCGGCCCCACAAATCTTAGAAACATGGTGTCGAACCAGATATTTACTCTGGATGGCATTACCGTGGCCTCCAGTAACACTGTGAGGAATCTTGGAGTCATTTTTGACCAGGACATGTCCTTCAATGCACATATTAAACAAATATGTAGGACCGCTTTTTTGCATTTGCACAATATTGCCAAAATTAGAAACATCCCATCTCAGAGTGATGCTGAAAAACTAATTCATGCATTTTTTACTTCTAGGCTGGACTATTGTAATTCATTATTATCAGGCTGTCCTAAAAGCTCCCTGAAAAGCCTTCAAATGATTCAAAATGCTGCAGCTAGAGTACTGACAGGGACTAGAAAGAGAGAGCACATTTCTCCCATATTGGCTTCACTGCATTGGCTCCCTGTTAGATCTAGAATAGAATTTAAAATCTTCCTCCTCACATACAAGGTCTGGAATAATCAGGCCCCATCTTATCTTAAAGTATTGTATCACCCCAGTAGAGCACTTCGCTCTCAGACTGCTGGATTACTTGTTGTTCCTAGGATGCTTAAAAGTAGAATGGAGGCAGAGCCTTCAGCTTTCAGGCCCCTCTTCTGTAGACCCAGCTACCAGTTTGGATTCAGGAGACAGATACCCTCTCTATTTTTTAAGATTAGGCTTAAAACTTTCCTTTTTGATAAATTTTATAGTTAGGGCTGGATCAGGTGGCCCTGAACAGTCCCTTATTTATGCTGCTATAGGCCTAGGCTGCTGGGGAGTTCCCATGAGTGTTTCTTTTCATTCACATGTTTTTACACTGTTTATGCGCCACTCTGCATTTAATCATTAGTTATCCGTCCCTTTAAATTCACAGCTGTTACACTCTCAGTCATAGTTTATTGCAATTTCTGGTATTTTGATTTGCAGCTAATTAACTGCCAGAAGCTTTTATGCTACATTAAAACTTAAAGACCTTTCCCTGATTTTCAAAAAATAACTCCCCCCCCCAGTCACAGTTTATGTGTTCAGGCCTGAATAAAAGGATCTGTGAGAACGCTTTGAGCCCTTCACACTGCACACTACAACCTGTCACACCTAAGATCTTATCTGTCTGCGTTAACACCTGTGGCCAGTTTAGTGTCTCCAGTTAGCCTAACATGGATGTCTTTGGGAGGAATCTGGAGTACCCAGACAGAACCCCCAAAGACACAGGGAGAACATGACAACTCCACAGAGAACGGTTTTAGAAAATGACTGAATTCACCTTTTTATATACCGGCACACTAATATTATGAATAAAATAAAATGACAGGCTTGAAATTCTGCCGTATGGGATCTGTGCAGCATCTCATTCCTCTAAAGCACCACAGACAGACATTTAAAAGCAGAACAGATTTATTGAAAGGTGAAAGCTTTTAACTGGTTTCTCTGTCACTGCAGCTGAAGGGGGTCATAAAACACACATTAACACAACCATGACAGAAAACACACACGGGAATGTTTGGCACACAAAACAATCATTTCAAGTTTTTCAGTTTACAGTGTGTCAGAGTTCAAGGGTCAGTGCACCTTAACATCAAACAGTATAAAACTAGTAGAGCAGGTCGCTGGTGAAACAACTGCAAACAGTGTTTAGACAGAAACGGGTCATTTCCCAGACTCGCAGCAGGAAGGTGAGACTGAAATTCAGAATTAAGTCATTAAACTACCAACAGGAGCAGATGCCTCAGCCCCATCACACCAACCTGCACTGAGTATGCAGTAATGGTTTTATTAAAGGTGCACACTGCACGGCTCAGTGTGCAGGTCTCTAAACAGGAAAAGCAGCTTATGTGGGTGCACAGGCATATAAGACAGGATGCGATCTGAAAACATGCTGCACATCAACATTAAAGAGTATGGAATGTAAAACTATGGAAATGCATGTGCATGGAAACACATGCTAACGTGACATTGAGCAGGCTGATTGCACGGAGGACATGAAGAAAACTTATTTAACAAAGAGACCTCATCACTTTTTGGCTTCCTCCTTAGCAGCTCGTAAAAAGAAGCAGCACCGCAGACAATCTCACCCTCATCATCATCTGCAGTATGCTGGCCATTGGTTTGTTCAAAGGAAAATAAATAACCAGCAGGGTCAAAGGGCAAAGTCATAAAGGATGAGCAGGATTAAATTAAACACGTTTTAACTAAAGCCAAAGGGCAAAGGTCGGCAATAAAAGCACAAGCACAGGTTTTTTTTGGCTGTTAAATAGGTAACAGGAGGCAAACAGTTTCAGGCCAAAAACAGTTACCACTTTTAAACATATGCACTCTATAAAAGCTGTGAATCAAAGCTCCAGGTCTGCTGTCACAGCTAAACGACTCCTTAATACAGCTGCACAGAAGAAAGCTCAGGAAGGGGTCCCAGTCCAGCTTAATGAACCTCTGCACCTGACTCACGCTGACTGCTCACATATCATCCCCTCATCTCTCTCAGAAAACAGTGACAGATATTTACTGTACAGTGTGTAAATGTGAAAAACACAACAGGGAATTTAACCTGTTTACTAACAGCAGTGTGATCTGGACGGCTCTCATCTGAGGAACATGTTCCTCACTCAGGCCTAATCTTACAAAGTGTACATGTGCCTAAAGCAGCTATAAATATTGGCCATGTTAAAGCAAAGATGAGGTACGTATCAGTAGTCAATGCACTACCTGCAGTAAATGGTGGTGTGGAGAAGCAGACAGAAGTACAGCTTGGGACTAATTTGATATGCTTTAAAGAAATAAATTTCACTTTGGGCGTCTGTTGTGTTCAAAATATCGTTACTGCTGTACTTTGATGTCAGCTCTTCCTACTCTGAGCCTGAGCCATCGTCCTCCCTGCAGAGCCAGAAGACGCAGTAACTTCACATCAATTCAAACCAATATATTAAAGTGAGGCGAGGTCACCAGGAGAGAAATAGAAGCAGTTCTCTGCAGGAGAAGACTGTTTAAGGGCAAAGTGGTGACAGTATTCTGTATCATTAAACTGACACTGCTTTTCTGCTAACTACCGTTCATGAAAACATCTTAGCATGTGCAGAGACCTGCAGGGTAGCAGGTCAAAGGGAATGAAGACGAATGAATGGCAAACAGGTGTGACGGCCCACCCGACACACACCTTTGCTGCAAGCAGACCAGGAACAAGTTAAAGAACAGGTAGGTACCACAGACTCTTAAAGGAACAGTTCAAATCCTGGCTGAACTGTTCCTCTAAAAAGCTTAGCATAAAGGCTGGGGGCAGCTTGGACTTTCAACTGGAGTCAATAAATTATTGTCTATTCATTTTAAAGTTAAGCAGAAAGCTGCAGAGTTTCAATAAGGCTGTTTAAGAAGGAGTGGAGATGCCTCTCCCACGCCCCCTGCTTCCAGCCTTTATGCTACGCTAACTAGAGCTAAACT